>NW_025903313.1:0-31308 GCF_018835915.1 Vigna umbellata
TAGTTTGGAAACCTGTGTTGCAAGTATTTTTATCACAAAAATTTGGTTTTTTTAGTGGTTTTTGTTTTTTTGGGATGGTGTTTTAATATGTGTTAAGGTTTTAGTTTTTATTATGTTGTGTAAACAAAATAAAACAAACGCTTCAAAGATTTGATTTTATAAATTTATAAGTTATAATGAAATTGACAATCTTCTGGCCAAGGTTTTGAACCTCTGAAACTTTCCTTGAAGATATTTTGACTCACAAAAAAATATGAGGTGGTAAGGGTTGTAACACAAAACAAAATAAAGCAAAAAAGTCAAATTTTTATTATAATTTCTATGAAAGATGAGAAATGAACCCCAAAAGATGAAAGTTATTGGAACCTGAAAAAGGGTTTTGATTGAACATTTTAGGGACCCGAACCTTCTCCAGAACCTTCTCTGCAGGATTATTTTTTTGCAGGATATTTGGATTAATTTTACTCACAAAAATTTGATTGTTGAAACAAAATAAAAATAAATATCAAACGGCTTCAAGATTTTATAAATTCTAATTATTATAATTTGAAATGTGTGAAAAAGGTCATTGGACCTGACAAGGTTGTGAAACAGAACCTCTTGTTGCACCGGATAAGGATTTTTTATATTTTTACTCACAACAAATGGTTTTAAAAACAAATAATAAAAAATAAGACAAACGCTCATATTTTATAAAGTTATAATATTTAATTGAAAAGTCGTTGGTCGTGGCGTTTGTTGGCCCTTACAAGGTTTTGAATTTGAATGGGTCGGACTTGAACCTTCCTTTGCAGGATAGATGATATAGGATATTTGAACTCACAAAAAATTGAGTTGGTTAGGTTGTATAACAAAATAAAACAAACGCTTCAATATTTGTAATTATAATTTATACGGACCCTTTACAGGTTGTGTGAAAAGTTTGAATTTTTGTAAAGTCTTGTGAAACTTCCCTTTGGCTGCTGCAGGATTTTTTTTTTTATTTTTTCTCACAAAAATAAATATGGTTGTTAAACAAACTAAGTTAAAAAATGCTTCAATTTATTTTATAATGAAAATCAGTTGGTTGTTTTGTGTTGAATTAATGAAAATATGAACAAATATGACTGGATAACTTATAATTACTTAATGAAAAGCTTCAGGTTAATATATAGCAGTATAAAATAACTTGTTGGACTTTTCCTTTAACGCGAGGAGCAAACAAACCACCACAACAATGGTCTCCACTGATTGAGAAAACAAATACGGAAGTACGAGTAGATAAAACAAGGGAAGGAGGAGGGCGGCGGGGGGAAAAGAGGGTGTGGGGGGGCAAAATTGGCGCCAAAGCCCAAAAGGAGAAAAGAGAGAAAGGAGGAAGGTGAGAAGGATGGAGGGAAAACAGGAAAAGGGACCTAAAGAAAGGGCCAAACAGGGCCACGCACAGGAAATTGGGAGAGGTTTCCAGCGACATCAGTTTTTACAGCAGAGGGGAAGCTTTTTGAATGAAAGAAAACGGAAGGGAAAAAAAGATAAAAAAAAAGCAAAGAGCTTAAACAATCAACTTTTTCATCATCACAACCAAATCTCTTTCGTTCTTGAGAAACTCGACCAACATGGCTTCGAAGCTTTTTGTTTTCAAATTTCAAAGACATTTGTCTTGAGAGATTTTGTCATTATATCTGCTATCTGCTCCTCACTCTTGCAATGGATAACATCAATAACATCATCCTTGCACAGATCACGTAAGAAATGAAATCTGACATTTATATGTTTGCTCCTCCCATGTAAAACAAAATTCTTTGACAACTTAATTGCAGAGACATTGTTACAAACCATTGTGATTGTAGGGCCGCCCTTTTGCTTTCCTTCTTCTCTGATCCCTTCTTGTCAATCCAGTTCCTTCTCTTAAGTAATCTTTATAACCAGATGGCGTGGCAAAAAGCGAAGCCACTGCCAGATGTAGGTGCAATATCAACTCAGCTTCTTCTGTGGAGGATTGATAATAAAGTAGTAACCCAATTGGCTGTTTCTTGATATATAACCACAAGACAACATCGGAAACCCATATTTCATGAAGGACATATCATGATTGTATTTGGCTTAGGTCTTTTCGGTCATCTTCATCCCCGGCATAATCACTATCACTGAAGCCACACAAACCCTTTTGTGCTCCCCTTTCATATAATACCCCAAAATCAATAGTTCCTTTCAAGTACTTGAGAATTCTTTTAGCTGCTACGAGGTGTAACTCTGTCGGATTCTCCATATATCGGCTGATAAGACTGACAACATGTATTATATCTAGCCTAGTCGAAGTTAGATACATTAAACTTCCTACAATTTGCTTATAGTCTGTTGCATCTACCTTCTTCCCATTTAAATCTTTGTTCAGCTTCAAATCTACAGAAGTATGAGTGCAGACTGCATTGCACTCCCTCATTTGAAACCTGCTCAAAATCTCCAAAACATATTTCTTCTTTGAGACAAAAATTCCAGTAACTGATTGTACTACCTTAATGCCAAGAAAGTAGTGCATTAAGCCCCAGTTTGTCATCTCAAATTCAGCCATCATAGAAGCTTTAAAGGCATCAATCATGACTATATCATTACTTGTGAAGATCAAATCATCAACATATATGCATACTATAAGCATTTTCTCACCATCTTCAACCTTTATGAAAAGTGTGTGCTCATACGGACATTTATGAAAGCCTGCTTGTTAAACTAATATTGGTCGCACAAAATCAGAACAAACTAGATTTCCCCACTAATGAAGTATAGGGACAACCTAGGTATCAATCCTCGGACTCGACTAGAATTAAGCTCAAAGTGTACAGTTAAGTCTTTTTGTTATTTACTATTTAACTATAAAAACAAGGTGGGGAAATAGAAAATGAAACAATGAAATTAATAAGAATAAGAAAATTTGTTTAAGGAAAGAATATGAAATAAAAGGAAAAATAAAAAAAGTAGAAACCTAAATTCCTAAGATAGAAACAACAACATGTCCTAAGCAAATATGAAAATTAAATGCAACTAAAATGACCTAAACTAATGAGCATTGCTACTGTCTATTAACAAAACCTCAAGATTATCACTACAATATGTAAATGAAGAAAGAAAACAAGAAAATAAACCTAACTAAGAATGTTAAGAATAGTGGAACATATAACATATCCTAAATGAAAGGAAAATAAAATCACAATCAAAACTAAGACTATTGTAACATCAAGTCAATAGAAATACTAAAGATAAAGAAGCAAACTAAGGATATTAGACAGAAAGCAAACAACAGGGGCAAATGTGCAATAGATTGAATGAAAGAGTCTCAATTACTCTTCAGAAAGACATTCTAAAAAATTTAAGCCCTCCTTGGGTGCTTTTTAGTTCATATTTCAGAACTTAAAATGGAAATTCTCACTCAATTATTCAACCAATGCACACTTTCACAAATTTTAGTAATTCAATTTTGAAATTGAACTTAGTCTGACAATTAGGAAGCTTAACATCTCTCAAGAAGACCTCTTGAAAATCTAGGCCCACCTCGGGGTCCTATTACATCCAAAACAGATGTAGAAATGTGGATGTTTTCCTTCATAATTCTCAAACAGAGTTCAATTGCAGAATTAAAATCACACATAACAAAAATAATAGAAGAAAAAGAATAGAAACACAAAACCGAAAGAGTCTTTATGTATTGGAATCATCTCTGACTCGAGAAGACATCCCGAAAATGTATGCTCTCTGTGGAGTCATTCAATTCCAAAAGGAACCATAGAATTGCAGAGATACAGAATCCAAATCATTTTCTCAAAACATAACAAGTATAGAAATAAAAAACAAAGAACAAAATCGAAACACAAACAAGAATAGAACAAAAACACAAAACTGAACTTTATTAACATGAAAAGGAAATTTTACACACTACTGGAAGTCACCAAGACTCTCGCGGCCTGTCACCCTCGCGATCATCTCAACGGAATCCAAAAGTCAAGAACTCTACTTCTACGAAAGCGGAAAAATACCCTAATCTACAGAGCGTAGAACTGTAAACTGAAAGTGTATAAAGTGTATGCAGTGTATGCAGTGTGTGTCTAATTGAAAGCTTGAAACATGTACAACTAAAACTAAATATATATATTGTGAATTACTATATATGAAACATAAAACTAAAACAAAAAACCATAAAAAATTATGTGAATTACTAAATTGCAAGAAGCACAACTAAAGACACAACATGTACAAAAGAACAAAGTCATACACCTATTAAAGGAGATACAATGAGCACAATTCCTGGTTTTAGTTAAATATTCAAACAAGATAATTGATTTAAAAAGACCTTTATTATAGACCAAAGATTTATAGTTTTAAAGAACTAACAGAGGTTAAACTAGCAAATTCATTTTGGTCTTTATACTTATTATTTGTTGACAAGTCCTTAGCATTCTCAAGAAATTTAAAACCTCCGTAGCTAGTGCTCGTACTCACCTATAATTAGAATGAATGCATTGGGTTAAAAATTATATCAAAATTTGTAACAATCATAACCAGCTTAGATTAATCCCACTTGATCATAACTCAAGCCTCGATTATAGTTTTTAAAGTTCTGCAACATAACATATGATTTCCACTTTTATTGATTGTTCTTTTTTATTTCTCATATTCTTAACATGTTTTAGTAGTTTTACATGTGTTCCAATCATTAGAATTGTGAATAGAAGTCAAATTTTTCAATCATTACAATTGTGAATCATTAGGTCCCTTTGACTACATATGATTTGGTTACATTTGTGATTTTATGTTTCTGGCATGTAATTTATATTATGACCATTGCAACATATTTCTCTTGTTGATTGAATCATGTTTACACCCTTAATTCCATCATTGCAACATCATTTGAGAATTGAATCTTCCATTTTCACCTTCATCTTATTATGCAACATTGTCACAGATTTTTATCTCTGATTGTACTATTTCTATATTTTCTTTTCTTGTATTGTATAAAAATATATATTATGTTCAAGAATATGGCAGGTGGTTTTGGCCCTCTTCTTCCACCTTCAGGAAAATCTAATAAGGGGAAGGGGAAGAAATCTTATGTAGTCAAGTTGATGACACGTTTCAATAATGAAATTGGTGGTCAGCCAACTACACCTACCTCTACCTCCACTGGTAGATCTGTTCCACCTCCATTACAAGTTTCTGGCTTGACTCCCACTCCACATCAAGTTCCTACATCTACACCTACCTCCATTGGGTACATCTCTTCCACCTTAATTACAAGTGTCTGGCTTGACACCCAATCCATACCAAGTGCCTACTGATCGAATGGCATCACTCTTTCCCAATGTTGGTTCTAACCCATCAACTCCCACAAATATTGCACCATCACCTGGTACAGTGTTTGCAGATCCACATTCCAGTTCAACCACCAATGACGTCGAAGAATGTTCCAACAGTCGTCCAACGATTACACCCGTTGGAGGAGGGTAACAAAAAATTTTAACTCAATTAATATATATAGACAACTCATTGTTGTATTATTCTAATGTTTGAGTTTAATTTTGGTTTAGGTTTTATCCTACAAAAACTGCATCGAAGGCAATCACAACCACCATCAAGCAACAGTTTGATGAGTCATGGCTAACATGGGGACAAATTCCTAAACTAGCCAGAGATGTTTTCTTTGACCGTTTTAAGGTACACACTTTTCAATCACAATCCTTTTACACTGAGCAACTATTCTTTTTATGTGTAAATCAATTTTATTATGAATATATTGCCTTTTACACTTTTCTAATATAACAGAGAAAGGTTTCATGGAAGTCTGAAGATGAAGAAAAGGTAAAAAAAAAAATTACACACCAAGGCATCTCATAGATTCTCAAAGATGTATAAAAAAGATAGAACTCAAGGAAAGAAACCTGATTGGCTGGGGGACGATACTTGGAATGGTCTTCTGGAAAAGTGGAACATGCCACTTTATAGTCAAAAGTGTGAAACGACAAAGAAGAATCGAACATCTGAAAAGGGTGGCTATTTGCACACTAGAGGATCTATTAGCATGCTATTCGTTTGGTATGTAACTTGTACATTTTATTTCTTAAATTTGTTATCATAAAATTTACAAATATTTATTAACAACTCATTTTGTTTGCAGTCACAGGAGCTTGGTCGGTCAGCGCATGTTGATGAAATATTTCAGCAGACACATATTCGTCAATCAACATGGGAATTTGTGGACGAAAGGTCTAGGCGGACCCATGTTAGTTTCTACTAACTCTATCACATTATACACTATTTATCATGTATGAGGTTTTTAAACCTTACGTTTAATGATAATATTTATTCATTTAACAAGAACAATTTCAAACAAATTTTTCTCAAATAAGATTTGAGACTGCATCTGTTGGTGCCTCAGCATGTTGTCCTCTAGACCTTGCGGAGGAGGAAAGATTAAGAAATCGATGTTGGTTAGAGGTTACTGGTGGAAAATACAAGGGACACGTATATGGCATTGGAAATGTCAGTTCTTAAGATGACTGTGTCGATAGCTAAATCCAACCGACATAGGCATCTTCTTCTACTCAGCAACAAAATTCAGAGGAAATTGTTAACCTAAAATCGCAATTACAACAATATGGTCAGCAACTTCAAAAGTTTGAAGGCTTTATTGGTGTCATCCTGCCATTCCTTCCGCCTTCGGCGCAGCCGTAGCTGCACAACACTTTTTAAACCTCCAAAATCCTCAAGTTCAAAATCAAGCACCCAATGATGTCCAACCAGAATATCAACCTCCAGACTAGAAACCACCATATCAACAACCACAAGATGGAAATGATGGTTATATGGATTATTAGGCATTTTATAGAACTTATTTCCATTACTCTTGAACTTATTTAGAACCAGAACCAGTTTATGAACTTGCCTAATGTTTAATCTTGCACTCATATTGATGTAAACAATATTTATGTATTCATGTACAATGTTTCTTTTGTGGATTAAGTGTATGTGAAAAGCTTATTGGTTTTATATGTCAATGTGCAATGTATAATGTCCAAGTCTGCTTATATGAATTCTGAATGTTCAGTATAATGTCCAAGTCTGCTTGTATGAATTGTGCATGTTCAGGAGAACTGCTACATGCAGGGTATTTATTCAGCTCTTCTAAAACAATTATATACATATATATCCATATATAATCCTAGCTATGATAGTTTTATATACGGATTTTTGCCTGTATATAATCTGTATATAACCAAGTATTTTATACGGATTTTAGACTTTATATACGGATTTTGACAATATGTAATTCAATTTTTTCTACCAAATCAAAACATGAACACTATCACCGTTGTTATGGTTAAAGTGAAAATCTTGATTACCTAAATAGTTTCTTCGAAGAAAATTGTTAGAGTGAGCCACAATCATAGATCCTCGTGAGCCAAAGCGTGGTAAGCTAATTTCAGTATACCTTGCATTAGGTTGATGGTGAAGTGCATGGTGTTGTGCCATTTCATGCATATTAGACTGAAACATGTTTCAAACCAACTAGAAAGATGTGATGAAAAAAATAACAAAGAAAGACCGTCGGTGTTTACTGTTTGAATGCGAGGAAAATGTTGTAAGAATTGTGATATTTGTCAATTACTCTAACATGGAATATATATAGAGAAAGGTAGCTAAATAGGAAAATCTTTATTTTCAAAACAATATAATTTTGAAAATCTTTACTTAATTATTTTAATAATAATCATTAAAACAATATAACTTAATTTTCATTATATTTTATTATATAATAATCTCACTTCCTTATTATTTTATATACAAAATAAAACAATTATTAAAAATTTGAAAATTCCGAGGGTGGTCTAGTTTGTTTTACAAAACTTTTCATTTTATTTGGATGTATATTTCAAATTAACATATTGAATAGAAATTAAAACGAGATAATAATACCTTTTACTGGTATACCTTGATCTCTATATTTCAATCAATATATTTTTAAAAAGATTTATTTTTAAATAATTTTTTGTTTAAATTAATATTGTTAATGAAATATTACGTTATAATTTATTATTACCACTTTCGAAAGCCAAATATTTGCAGTTTCATAAGTCCCATATATAATTCTAATTCTAATTACTAAAAGAAAAAATTAATAGACATTATAAGATTTAAGAAAGTAGTTTCTTGATGAAAATGATTAATAATGACTTTTGTGTTTCTTGTCAAGTAATTTGATTATAATTTTATTTAAAAAATGCAATCGCATTAATACCATTTAATGTATGATATATTGACACAACAAGAAAAGCTAAACATAGTCAAGAAATAAACCAGTTCTTTATATTATGCACTTGAAAATAAGACATTAATGAAAAATAAAAAAATATTAAGAATGTAATTTTTCAAGGTTAACATTTAAACAACAATATAACATGATAAATGTAATTGTTTATTAAAATAGTAAACAATGAGTTTTTCACTCTTACAACGATGTTTGGAATATTTATTACTTGATTCAAAATAAAATATGAATTCACTAAAATAATGAATTATGTAGTTTTAATTTTTTTGTATTTATTCAATAGTCAATCCTTTTGATTTGCACATGAGACAAACATTTTTGTCATCTCTTTATACACTCTGCATGATATTCATATCCGCATTGAAGAATTCCAATCTCCTCTTTATTTTTATATTTATCTGTGAAATCATGCACAAGCATTCCAATTAATATGAGAAAGAGTAAAACATATTTTTAATATATCAAATTTTAATGAATAACCTCAATCTATTACATAAAAAAGACAAATAAACTAGTATCTTATAAAATATAAAATATACATGTTGTTATATTTCATACTTGGCATTTTATGCAAATATCATATTCCTGATCCCCCAAATTCTCCAATAGTAGATAACTTTTTGTCTGCATATGTCTTGCAATAATGTCTACTGACAAACCCCTTTTCGAGTTGTCATGGATCCATTCAGTTAACTCAAGAAGCTCCTATTGTCCAATTTCAAACTGTTAGCAATTTAAATTTTTTCATAATCACTAAGATTTTAGTGTGCATAGAAAAGAACATCAGACTATACATATATAGTATACTTGCCTCATATGACATGCCATCAATGTCCAAATGCATATCACTATGAGGGCCACCTAATGAAGGATAGTCTTGCACATTATAATGTGCCTCGTATGAAATGTCATTAGTGTCCATGAGTATATATGAAGAAAATTCCTACACAAGAAAAGAGAATGATACGTGATAAAGAAAGTAGGCTTCTAAGGACTAAGAATTTTTAAAAGTAAAAAGAATGACATAATACACGAAACACGGGAGGATGAAGAGTATGCATGTTGTCTCTATTAGGTGCACTTTGTATGGGCATTGAAGAACTTCTTGAAACATTTGTTGTTTCTTGAACTCTATATGGTGAAGTAGTTACGTAGGAATGAAAGTTGGAGTGACGTCTGATCTCTTTCGCACGGTATTGCCGATGGAGAAATCTGTGGTGGTGTCTTCTTCTTCGGAGACCCATTCTTGTATTCTCTTCTAATGAGCTTACATTAGCACTAGGAGGTGGAGCTGTAGAAAATGATCAACTGTTAAAAGACCAAATCAAGAATTTAAAGAAAATATCATAAAATTACAGGACTCTTCATTCAAAACTGGTAGAGTAATGGTTGTATACATGAATACTTTATAAAAAAACCAAAACAAAAAAAGTAGAGAAATAAAGGTAGACATTTTACCTTTTACATAGGAGATTGGAAGATTTGGATACCGAACCAAAGCCAAATACTTACTCCGAATGAAATTGTTAGAGTGACTAGGTTGATGCTGAAGTCCATGGTGTTGTGTCATTCCATATATCATTCCATTTTCATCAGCATCTACTAAGTAATTGGAATCAATCGTCATTCCTCTTATTACCATAGTGTGTATATTAGGCTCAAACATGTTTCACAACAAAATGTGATTAAGAAATTAACAAAGAAAGATAATATTGAAGGCAGAGAATCCTTTTAGCGTTAGTGGAGGAAAATTTTAAGTGATGAGTAATTTATAATCTGATCGTAACACTATTTATAAAGATGATAATTTAATTAAGGTAAGTGTTAAAGAGAGAAATTTATTCCAAAAGATAATTTAATTTTGAAAATTTAATTCTAAATATTTAGTTTACTTAAAATTGATACCATTAATTATTATTTCTAAATCTACATTAAAATTGATTACTTGTAAATATGTATTTAATGATGAGGGAAATATTTACGGTTAAAGATATTTAATCTTTAAAATATAATTCCTAAATGTATGGTATATAGGACCGTTCGGTCCATCCACCCAGGGTCGTTCTGTCCATCTGCCGCATCAACAATGTTAGGCCCTAATTGGGCCAACGTTCAAGTTATTATTGGGCCAAACAGTCAAGCAAACAATAAAATAACCAAAGATATCTCATTAGAGATATTGATAAGCCGTTTATGAGTAACTAACCGAATCTCCAGGTAAGTTTGTTTTTATTTGATCTATGAAGCACTTATAAATATAATGACAGCGCCAAAAGTCAGGTAAGTTCAACTCACACTCCACTATGTTCTACTTACGTTCGACTAGGACTTAAATATTCAACTGTGATAAATAGTTCATCAAATCGCTCCTAACTTGAGCGTCGAAGCACCTTTTACAGGTACCTCCCCCTCCGGTCAAGAGTGCAACCGATCGGAGTCGGTGACGACCGAGCAGAGTAGTCGACAAGCGAGCGATCCAGAAGGCAACCGAGTGGCCAAGACTGAAGATAACTGGACGGAGCAGGTGACAACCGAACTGAGCAGGCGACTCAGGCATTGAAAAGCAGGAAAATCACATTAGAAAGGTTAGTCTCTCGGTCTACACAAATTACTACCGAAACATTTTGGCACCCACCATGGGGCCGAGCGGCATCCCGCTGAAATCCCAAGGAACTATACAAGGACGCAGTCTCAACATCATCATGTCGACCAGGCCCCTACATATAGATTCTGATTGAAGAAACTCTCACCATCAACGTGAGCAAGCTTCTATGGCTTTACAGATAAATATTTTGATATAACCATCTTAAATTCATTTTATATTATATGATTTAATTTATGCTTCTAAACCATTTGGAATATTCATATTATCCATCTCAACTTATAAAAGCATTCTTTGTGATTGATGCATCACCTGCGAAAAGACTCACCAACAACATAAAAATGACTTCAACACTTGCCCGCATTCGGTTTTGTTAAAAAATATATATATTTTGATAATTATTCTTAATTCAATATTATAATATTATTATTCAGGGTCCAATGACGCACTCACCAGTTAGCCAAATTTGGCATCAAGTGCTTAACCATTCAATTATTAGGTCATTCGGCCTCACAACTATTCAACCATTTGGCCTCACACGTATTCGGTCGTTTGGCTTCACAGGTATTCGGTCGTTCGACTTCATAGGTATTGACCCTTCGGCCTCAACTGCTCGACCTTCCAAGGCCTCAGATACTTTAGCCAATATGGCATCAAGACTTCGACTTCGACTATTCAACCATTCGGCCAATCGACCTTACAGGGCATATGACAAGATCATGCACACATCGCATTTGGTCAATCCGGAGTTAACCGTTCGGGCCATCCACAAAACTCAGGGAACGTTCCAAAACGAAATCCTAGGTTCAAAATCGAGCGGTGAAGACAGTCCCCCATGGACTATCATCCGAGCGATGAAGACAGTTCCCCATGGACTATCACTCTCGTTCTAGGAAGTTCCAGAACGAACTCCTAGGTTCAAAACCGAGCGGTAAAGACAATCCCCCATGGACTATCACCCGAGCGGTGAAGACAGTCCCCCATGGACTATCATCCAAGCGACAAAGGCAGTCCCTCGATGAACGCTCACTCACAGATATTCAACCATTTGGCCTCACAAGTATTCAATCATTTCGGTCTCACAAGTATTCAGTCATTCGGCCTCATAGGTACTCGGCCATTCAATCTCACAGGTATTCGGCCATTCGGTCTCACAGGTATTTGGCCATTTGGCCTCAACTGCTCGGCCTTCCATGGCCTCAAGTGTTCAAACATTCGGTCATCTGGCTTCATAACCCAAATTATTTAATGTTAATTTGATTGACTACATTTTTCTAACCACATGCGGATTCAAATTTTTTTCAATACAGATGACAACATACTACACACAAATCGTCCGGCCTCTCCCAAGCTCATATAAGTCCTATACTTAACCTTGGCTAAAGCCAAACAGTTAACTCGGACTTGGGGGCATATGTATGGTATACAGTATGGACCGTTCGGTCCATCCACTCAGGGTCGTTCGGTCCATCCGCCGCATCAGTAATGTTGGGCCCTAATTGGGCCAATGTTCAAGTTATTATTGGGCCAAATAGTCCCGCAGACAATATAATAACCAAAGATATCTCATTAGAGATATTGATAAGCCTTTTATGAGTAACTAACCGAATCTCTAGGTAAGTTTTTTTTTTTATTTGATCTATGAAGCACTTATAAATATAATGACAAGGTCAAAAGCTAGGTACGTTCAACTCACACTCCACTATGTTCTACTTCCGTCCGATCAGGACTTAAATATTCAATTGTGATAAACAGTTCATAAAACCGCTCCTAACTTGAGCGTCAAAGCACATTTTATAGGTACCTCCCCCTCCTGTCAAGAGTGCAACCGATCGGAGCTGGTGACGACCGAGCGGAGCAATCGACAGGCGAGTGATCCAGAAGGCAACCAAGCGGCCAAGACTGAAGATAACCGAACGGAGTGGGTGACAACCGAACGAAGCAGGCGACTCAAACATTGGAAAACAGAAAAATCATGTCAGAAAGGTTAATCTCCCGGTCTACACTTTCCTTTATATCATTGATTTGTGAATCTGTTACACCATAACTTAAGTGAAGAGGAAAATCTTTACTATTAGATAGAATTTAATTTTGAAAATCTAATTTTAAACATTCAGTTTGCAATGTTGATGACATTAATTGTTATTTGTAAATCTACGGTAAGAATAGATTAATTATAAAGATGATAATGAGAAGGCTAGAGTTAGAGAGGAAATCTTTACCATTAAAAATAATTCAATTTTTGAAATATAGTTCTAAACACGTTAATTATTATGATTTATCTTTTTCGGATTGAAAAAAGGAGCAATTTATTATTACGTTTGATATCCATATAATTTCCATCATTATTTTATTTAATCATTACATTTTAATCAAATCCTAACTAACTATGAAAATACAAAATCAAAAGTAAAGAAAGAAGGTATTTATATACTCATAGGATAAATTCAATTTTTATACATAATAATTCTCATAAATATCCAAATTTTATTATCTTCAGCAATATCATAGAAACTTGCATTTGTTTTCTTTAAAACTAAATAAAATTACTTTTAAAAAAGTCTTTAAAATAAAAAAAATGGTTTTAAACTATACTTCCAATAAAATGTCATAATAAAATATTAATATAAATAAGTTTATGTTTTTGAAAAAAAGTTAAATATATTTTTGGTGTCTAGACTTTAAAGCGAAATTGATATTTGTCTTTGTTAGAAGCTTTATACATTGGTCATGACCTTTAAAAAAGACTGAATATAGTCATTTTAATCTAACTAAATTAATTTTTTTTTGACGTGTTAAACACATTTTCCAATTGATGTTAAAGAATTCAATTGTTAGTATGAAACATATTTAAAGAAAATATCGTAATTCGATTAAAATGACTACATTAATTTATTTTTAAAGATTAGAAACCAAAATGTATCAGATTTTCAAATAAAAACAAATTCAAATTTCGCATCAAAGTTCAAATATTAAAAACATACTTAAATTTCAAATCAAAGTTCAGAAATTAAATATAATATGAAATAACTTAAAATTAATATAAATATTATAAACACACTAGTACAAAAACAACGTACAACATTGAATATTTTTTGCCTTTCACGTCGAATTCGAGAACGACGTCATATCGGGAGACGTTAAATTGATGTCTAATTTTGTCAATATACGATATTAATTTAACGTCGAATTTTGAACATATACGACGTTAATCAATTTTCTTTTATTTTTTTAATTAATTGTAATCCTTTTAACAACTCTACGAAACCTGAAAAGCACAACTATGAACCGTAATATAGGATCAACAACAAATAACAATAAAAAACAACAAACAAGCTCAATCAAACAAAAAACAAGTTCAATCAAACAACAACATCAAACAAGTTCAACCAAACAACAACAACAAACAAGTTCAACCAAACAACAACAAACAAATTCAACAAAAAAAAACAACAAATAAGTTCTTCAAAACGAAAACGAAAACTAACCTTTAAAAGGTGGGTTCATCAGAATAAAGTGTTGCCACCAGTGAGAGAGAAAGCAAAATGCACCCATGAAGGACAAGAACACGAAAATAATCGGTGAAAACAAACGAAAATCATACCTAAAGTAGTTAATTAACATGCATTTGTATCAAATGAAAAAAGATTACATGTGATGATCGTCAAACTTCGTTCGAGAAAAGTTTGAGTAGAGAAGAGGGTCTCGCGCGCTAAGATAAAGTGAATGAATTTTCAATCTCCCGCTCAAATTTTTATTAAATTCACTGGCCTTTTGACGTCTAACGCTGAGGCATTCGACGTTTTATATCGTCTTACGTCGAATTATAATTCTAAACGACGTTTAATAATTACATTTATTTACAAAATTGTCACCGGTCATTTTTAACATTGGTTATTTAGTGGTTAGACGTTAAACGCGTGACGTTATACACTGTTTTTTCACTAGTGACATTTAAGTTAAAAAGAATCGAAATTTGACCAAATTTGATCAAGTCGATTCCAAAATTTGTTTGATGACCTAGTCGGTCTCGATGGAAATTTGGTTGAGTTCAATCAAGTTTTCTGAATTTGACCATTGGGTGTTAAAAAATAATTTTACTATTTTCAGTACAAAATAGAGTATTGTAGTTTGTTAGAATAAAAAAATGTTCAGTTAGTTCCTCTAAACTAATTTTCACTTCACTTTTGTTTAAACAAACTACTTTTTGGTTCACAATTTTTTTTAACAATTTAGTTTAATACAATTTATTTTTGTCCATCCATACTTACAATCATTCTAATAAAGGATGGTTGGGATCCCCTACAAAAAAAATCTTATCCATTATCTATTTTATTTGATAACGAATATTCGTTTAAACAATACTCACGTTTTAAAATATCTATAAATATATATGGATATCTTCAAATATTTTAAAAAGATAATTAATAAAATTTTAAAATGAAATCCAATTAAAATTACAAAAAATATAAAAAAATAAAATTACAAAAAATATAAAATAAAATGTAAAGTAAATTAAATTTTGACTATAATTAAATTTAACCTAATAAAATATAAATTAAATTTTAAATCAAATTTTTCCTTTGGTAATGTATTGTGCAATACTGCATCAACTCGTTTGTACAACAATTATTAAATTATTCGTTATTCATTACTTGTGGCTACCTCTAGTGTAGCATCTCAAAAATACAGTGTAAAACCATATACGAGAATAACCACATATTAACAATACTACAGATCAGTTCAACACTTAGCGAGATACGATTACGGCCGAACGGCCTTACATAACAGCAGGAAATTTAAAACCGTACACTAGCTACCACTAGACCAAACGGTGTACAAAATAACTTATACCGAACGGTCTTACAAAAGATAAAGCTAACAACAGACCGAACGTTCCTAAGGTTCGGCCTTCACTTTCACCTCTTCCAATACTTCTTCCAGCAGCTCTTCTCCCTCTGCTCACATCCACACGAATGATCATTGCAACAGGACAACAACCGAACGCACAACACAGACAACAAGGATAAACAGGGTAAGCTTATGTAATTTAATTTATTCAATAACAACATACAACATCCCAAATCATCATTCATACATCAAGGCATGCAAATAACGACCACTTGACTCTGATTGTCCGGACTGTATGAATCTTGTGTAGCTACGACGTTCGTGCACCCGGGTGATGTAGTAACTCGGATACCCTCAACAGCTGTCACCCGAGGTTGATCCGTTTCGTCCAAGTTAACCTTATGGACTAGGACCTCCTGCCATTCCCACACATGACTTACTCCTCTCTACATGAGAACGAGTAATCATGGAATATCAAGATAAACGCCCGCTAAGCTTTGCCCACATTCATACTTATCAATCAATAACCACTTTTTGAGATATTCCTCCCTGTAATACTCGTTCATAATCAAACTATTTCATTCACATTACATTTCAAATTCTCTTACACTTCATCATTAATACAATCAACTGAAATACGATCACACTCTCTCATCATAGCATAAGTCCGACTGGAATAACACTTCTTAGGGATTAACATGACTGAGCGCTATTGTTCCACTTCAATAAACAGGCCCCTAAGAGTTCAAACCAGTCGCCACGAAGCCTAGGCCGAGTACTAAGACTCTAGGCCGAACACCTTTTAAAGACCAACATTATTTGACACCCAATACTAATACTGATGAGAAATTATGAAATAACGAACGTTATCGATTTTTGGCTGAAGACTCTTATTCTAAAACGGTAATAATAGATTACTGAAAACGAGACCCAACGCTTGGTTTAAGATCGAGCCCTTTAGAAATCGAACACTATCGAACGAGCACCGGTCCACGACCAAGTACTTATCAGGAACGAGCGCTACTGAGGTCGAACGCTTGGTCCAAGACCGAGCACTAGTAAACTTACATAAAACGACTGAATATATATATACAATTGCTCCACACTTACTTTTAATGAAAAAGAACGATAACGTCTTACGACATTAAGTAGTATATAATACATTAACTACACTGTTTAGGAAACCTAAAGAAGGACTACACTTAGGCCGAACACTCATTTATACATATCTAATATTATAACACGATCTTCATTAATGAAATTCCTTGTAGAAGAAGAACTTAATATAGACGGACGCTCAAAGCGGTGAATACGAACTCTCGGTCACAGTTTACCTAATCATATATAGTATTACAGAAAGACTCTTAGACATTATCCCTAAAGTATGAGAAATCAGGTAAGACCATGCAATCCCAAGAAGAACCGAACGCTCGCTAATGACGCTCGACCATACTATCACCTTTGCTCAGAATACTACGGTTCGAAGATCAAACCCTATCTCAACTCAGTTCACAACGTATATCATTCATCCATCCACACATCCAAACAAGCAGTACACGCATATCTAATACTCATCAAATAATCAAACAACGTATCATGCAAACATACTCATGTTCAAAACAAAGATTTAATCAAATTATATAAGCTTCCCTTACCTCTATACGTAACTNTTATAATCTGATCGTAACACTATTTATAAAGATGATAATTTAATTAAGGTAAGTGTTAAAGAGAGAAATTTATTCCAAAAGATAATTTAATTTTGAAAATTTAATTCTAAATATTTAGTTTACTTAAAATTGATACCATTAATTATTATTTCTAAATCTACATTAAAATTGATTACTTGTAATTATGTTTTTAATGATGAGGGAAATATTTACGGTTAAAGATATTTAATCTTTAAAATATAATTCCTAAATGTATGGTATATAGGACCGTTCGGTCCATCCACCCAGGGTCGTTCTGTCCATCTGCCGCATCAACAATGTTAGGCCCTAATTGGGCCAACGTTCAAGTTATTATTGGGCCAAACAGTCAAGCAAACAATAAAATAACCAAAGATATCTCATTAGAGATATTGATAAGCCGTTTATGAGTAACTAACCGAATCTCCAGGTAAGTTTGTTTTTATTTGATCTATGAAGCACTTATAAATATAATGACAGCGCCAAAAGTCAGGTAAGTTCAACTCACACTCCACTATGTTCTACTTACGTTCGACTAGGACTTAAATATTCAACTGTGATAAATAGTTCATCAAATCGCTCCTAACTTGAGCGTCGAAGCACCTTTTACAGGTACCTCCCCCTCCGGTCAAGAGTGCAACCGATCGGAGTCGGTGACGACCGAGCAGAGTAGTCGACAAGCGAGCGATCCAGAAGGCAACCGAGTGGCCAAGACTGAAGATAACTGGACGGAGCAGGTGACAACCGAACTGAGCAGGCGACTCAGGCATTGAAAAGCAGGAAAATCACATTAGAAAGGTTAGTCTCTCGGTCTACACAAATTACTACCGAAACATTTTGGCACCCACCATGGGGCCGAGCGGCATCCCGCTGAAATCCCAAGGAACTATACAAGGACGCAGTCTCAACATCATCATGTCGACCAGGCCCCTACATATAGATTCTGATTGAAGAAACTCTCACCATCAACGTGAGCAAGCTTCTATGGCTTTACAGATAAATATTTTGATATAACCATCTTAAATTCATTTTATATTATATGATTTAATTTATGCTTCTAAACCATTTGGAATATTCATATTATCCATCTCAACTTATAAAAGCATTCTTTGTGATTGATGCATCACCTGCGAAAAGACTCACCAACAACATAAAAATGACTTCAACACTTGCCCGCATTCGGTTTTGTTAAAAAATATATATATTTTGATAATTATTCTTAATTCAATATTATAATATTATTATTCAGGGTCCAATGACGCACTCACCAGTTAGCCAAATTTGGCATCAAGTGCTTAACCATTCAATTATTAGGTCATTCGGCCTCACAACTATTCAACCATTTGGCCTCACACGTATTCGGTCGTTTGGCTTCACAGGTATTCGGTCGTTCGACTTCATAGGTATTGACCCTTCGGCCTCAACTGCTCGACCTTCCAAGGCCTCAGATACTTTAGCCAATATGGCATCAAGACTTCGACTTCGACTATTCAACCATTCGGCCAATCGACCTTACAGGGCATATGACAAGATCATGCACACATCGCATTTGGTCAATCCGGAGTTAACCGTTCGGGCCATCCACAAAACTCAGGGAACGTTCCAAAACGAAATCCTAGGTTCAAAATCGAGCGGTGAAGACAGTCCCCCATGGACTATCATCCGAGCGATGAAGACAGTTCCCCATGGACTATCACTCTCGTTCTAGGAAGTTCCAGAACGAACTCCTAGGTTCAAAACCGAGCGGTAAAGACAATCCCCCATGGACTATCACCCGAGCGGTGAAGACAGTCCCCCATGGACTATCATCCAAGCGACAAAGGCAGTCCCTCGATGAACGCTCACTCACAGATATTCAACCATTTGGCCTCACAAGTATTCAATCATTTCGGTCTCACAAGTATTCAGTCATTCGGCCTCATAGGTACTCGGCCATTCAATCTCACAGGTATTCGGCCATTCGGTCTCACAGGTATTTGGCCATTTGGCCTCAACTGCTCGGCCTTCCATGGCCTCAAGTGTTCAAACATTCGGTCATCTGGCTTCATAACCCAAATTATTTAATGTTAATTTGATTGACTACATTTTTCTAACCACATGCGGATTCAAATTTTTTTCAATACAGATGACAACATACTACACACAAATCGTCCGGCCTCTCCCAAGCTCATATAAGTCCTATACTTAACCTTGGCTAAAGCCAAACAGTTAACTCGGACTTGGGGGCATATGTATGGTATACAGTATGGACCGTTCGGTCCATCCACTCAGGGTCGTTCGGTCCATCCGCCGCATCAGTAATGTTGGGCCCTAATTGGGCCAATGTTCAAGTTATTATTGGGCCAAATAGTCCCGCAGACAATATAATAACCAAAGATATCTCATTAGAGATATTGATAAGCCTTTTATGAGTAACTAACCGAATCTCTAGGTAAGTTTTTTTTTTTATTTGATCTATGAAGCACTTATAAATATAATGACAAGGTCAAAAGCTAGGTACGTTCAACTCACACTCCACTATGTTCTACTTCCGTCCGATCAGGACTTAAATATTCAATTGTGATAAACAGTTCATAAAACCGCTCCTAACTTGAGCGTCAAAGCACATTTTATAGGTACCTCCCCCTCCGGTCAAGAGTGCAACCGATCGGAGCTGGTGACGACCGAGCGGAGCAATCGACAGGCGAGTGATCCAGAAGGCAACCAAGCGGCCAAGACTGAAGATAACCGAACGGAGTGGGTGACAACCGAACGAAGCAGGCGACTCAAACATTGGAAAACAGAAAAATCATGTCAGAAAGGTTAATCTCCCGGTCTACACTTTCCTTTATATCATTGATTTGTGAATCTGTTACACCATAACTTAAGTGAAGAGGAAAATCTTTACTATTAGATAGAATTTAATTTTGAAAATCTAATTTTAAACATTCAGTTTGCAATGTTGATGACATTAATTGTTATTTGTAAATCTACGGTAAGAATAGATTAATTATAAAGATGATAATGAGAAGGCTAGAGTTAGAGAGGAAATCTTTACCATTAAAAATAATTCAATTTTTGAAATATAGTTCTAAACACGTTAATTATTATGATTTATCTTTTTCGGATTGAAAAAAGGAGCAATTTATTATTACGTTTGATATCCATATAATTTCCATCATTATTTTATTTAATCATTACATTTTAATCAAATCCTAACTAACTATGAAAATACAAAATCAAAAGTAAAGAAAGAAGGTATTTATATACTCATAGGATAAATTCAATTTTTATACATAATAATTCTCATAAATATCCAAATTTTATTATCTTCAGCAATATCATAGAAACTTGCATTTGTTTTCTTTAAAACTAAATAAAATTACTTTTAAAAAAGTCTTTAAAATAAAAAAAATGGTTTTAAACTATACTTCCAATAAAATGTCATAATAAAATATTAATATAAATAAGTTTATGTTTTTGAAAAAAAGTTAAATATATTTTTGGTGTCTAGACTTTAAAGCGAAATTGATATTTGTCTTTGTTAGAAGCTTTATACATTGGTCATGACCTTTAAAAAAGACTGAATATAGTCATTTTAATCTAACTAAATTAATTTTTTTTTGACGTGTTAAACACATTTTCCAATTGATGTTAAAGAATTCAATTGTTAGTATGAAACATATTTAAAGAAAATATCGTAATTCGATTAAAATGACTACATTAATTTATTTTTAAAGATTAGAAACCAAAATGTATCAGATTTTCAAATAAAAACAAATTCAAATTTCGCATCAAAGTTCAAATATTAAAAACATACTTAAATTTCAAATCAAAGTTCAGAAATTAAATATAATATGAAATAACTTAAAATTAATATAAATATTATAAACACACTAGTACAAAAACAACGTACAACATTGAATATTTTTTGCCTTTCACGTCGAATTCGAGAACGACGTCATATCGGGAGACGTTAAATTGATGTCTAATTTTGTCAATATACGATATTAATTTAACGTCGAATTTTGAACATATACGACGTTAATCAATTTTCTTTTATTTTTTTAATTAATTGTAATCCTTTTAACAACTCTACGAAACCTGAAAAGCACAACTATGAACCGTAATATAGGATCAACAACAAATAACAATAAAAAACAACAAACAAGCTCAATCAAACAAAAAACAAGTTCAATCAAACAACAACATCAAACAAGTTCAACCAAACAACAACAACAAACAAGTTCAACCAAACAACAACAAACAAATTCAACAAAAAAAAACAACAAATAAGTTCTTCAAAACGAAAACGAAAACTAACCTTTAAAAGGTGGGTTCATCAGAATAAAGTGTTGCCACCAGTGAGAGAGAAAGCAAAATGCACCCATGAAGGACAAGAACACGAAAATAATCGGTGAAAACAAACGAAAATCATACCTAAAGTAGTTAATTAACATGCATTTGTATCAAATGAAAAAAGATTACATGTGATGATCGTCAAACTTCGTTCGAGAAAAGTTTGAGTAGAGAAGAGGGTCTCGCGCGCTAAGATAAAGTGAATGAATTTTCAATCCCCCGCTCAAATTTTTATTAAATTCACTGGCCTTTTGACGTCTAACGCTGAGGCATTCGACGTTTTATATCGTCTTACGTCGAATTATAATTCTAAACGACGTTTAATAATTACATTTATTTACAAAATTGTCACCGGTCATTTTTAACATTGGTTATTTAGTGGTTAGACGTTAAACGCGTGACGTTATACACTGTTTTTTCACTAGTGACATTTAAGTTAAAAAGAATCGAAATTTGACCAAATTTGATCAAGTCGATTCCAAAATTTGTTTGATGACCTAGTCGGTCTCGATGGAAATTTGGTTGAGTTCAATCAAGTTTTCTGAATTTGACCATTGGGTGTTAAAAAATAATTTTACTATTTTCAGTACAAAATAGAGTATTGTAGTTTGTTAGAATAAAAAAATGTTCAGTTAGTTCCTCTAAACTAATTTTCACTTCACTTTTGTTTAAACAAACTACTTTTTGGTTCACAATTTTTTTTAACAATTTAGTTTAATACAATTTATTTTTGTCCATCCATACTTACAATCATTCTAATAAAGGATGGTTGGGATCCCCTACAAAAAAAATCTTATCCATTATCTATTTTATTTGATAACGAATATTCGTTTAAACAATACTCACGTTTTAAAATATCTATAAATATATATGGATATCTTCAAATATTTTAAAAAGATAATTAATAAAATTTTAAAATGAAATCCAATTAAAATTACAAAAAATATAAAAAAATAAAATTACAAAAAATATAAAATAAAATGTAAAGTAAATTAAATTTTGACTATAATTAAATTTAACCTAATAAAATATAAATTAAATTTTAAATCAAATTTTTCCTTTGGTAATGTATTGTGCAATACTGCATCAACTCGTTTGTACAACAATTATTAAATTATTCGTTATTCATTACTTGTGGCTACCTCTAGTGTAGCATCTCAAAAATACAGTGTAAAACCATATACGAGAATAACCACATATTAACAATACTACAGATCAGTTCAACACTTAGCGAGATACGATTACGGCCGAACGGCCTTACATAACAGCAGGAAATTTAAAACCGTACACTAGCTACCACTAGACCAAACGGTGTACAAAATAACTTATACCGAACGGTCTTACAAAAGATAAAGCTAACAACAGACCGAACGTTCCTAAGGTTCGGCCTTCACTTTCACCTCTTCCAATACTTCTTCCAGCAGCTCTTCTCCCTCTGCTCACATCCACACGAATGATCATTGCAACAGGACAACAACCGAACGCACAACACAGACAACAAGGATAAACAGGGTAAGCTTATGTAATTTAATTTATTCAATAACAACATACAACATCCCAAATCATCATTCATACATCAAGGCATGCAAATAACGACCACTTGACTCTGATTGTCCGGACTGTATGAATCTTGTGTAGCTACGACGTTCGTGCACCCGGGTGATGTAGTAACTCGGATACCCTCAACAGCTGTCACCCGAGGTTGATCCGTTTCGTCCAAGTTAACCTTATGGACTAGGACCTCCTGCCATTCCCACACATGACTTACTCCTCTCTACATGAGAACGAGTAATCATGGAATATCAAGATAAACGCCCGCTAAGCTTTGCCCACATTCATACTTATCAATCAATAACCACTTTTTGAGATATTCCTCCCTGTAATACTCGTTCATAATCAAACTATTTCATTCACATTACATTTCAAATTCTCTTACACTTCATCATTAATACAATCAACTGAAATACGATCACACTCTCTCATCATAGCATAAGTCCGACTGGAATAACACTTCTTAGGGATTAACATGACTGAGCGCTATTGTTCCACTTCAATAAACAGGCCCCTAAGAGTTCAAACCAGTCGCCACGAAGCCTAGGCCGAGTACTAAGACTCTAGGCCGAACACCTTTTAAAGACCAACATTATTTGACACCCAATACTAATACTGATGAGAAATTATGAAATAACGAACGTTATCGATTTTTGGCTGAAGACTCTTATTCTAAAACGGTAATAATAGATTACTGAAAACGAGACCCAACGCTTGGTTTAAGATCGAGCCCTTTAGAAATCGAACACTATCGAACGAGCACCGGTCCACGACCAAGTACTTATCAGGAACGAGCGCTACTGAGGTCGAACGCTTGGTCCAAGACCGAGCACTAGTAAACTTACATAAAACGACTGAATATATATATACAATTGCTCCACACTTACTTTTAATGAAAAAGAACGATAACGTCTTACGACATTAAGTAGTATATAATACATTAACTACACTGTTTAGGAAACCTAAAGAAGGACTACACTTAGGCCGAACACTCATTTATACATATCTAATATTATAACACGATCTTCATTAATGAAATTCCTTGTAGAAGAAGAACTTAATATAGACGGACGCTCAAAGCGGTGAATACGAACTCTCGGTCACAGTTTACCTAATCATATATAGTATTACAGAAAGACTCTTAGACATTATCCCTAAAGTATGAGAAATCAGGTAAGACCATGCAATCCCAAGAAGAACCGAACGCTCGCTAATGACGCTCGACCATACTATCACCTTTGCTCAGAATACTACGGTTCGAAGATCAAACCCTATCTCAACTCAGTTCACAACGTATATCATTCATCCATCCACACATCCAAACAAGCAGTACACGCATATCTAATACTCATCAAATAATCAAACAACGTATCATGCAAACATACTCATGTTCAAAACAAAGATTTAATCAAATTATATAAGCTTCCCTTACCTCTATACGTAACTGAACGCTCAACAATGCAGAATAGAGCTCCCCACTACCAAAGACTTAACGTTCGACAGTTACGTTTTTAGGAGTACTGAACCAAATAGAAAACCAGAAACACTCAGAATTATACGATTCACTCAAGCGACCAGAAATAGAAGGTTGCATGCGAGACTAAATGAACGTGCTAAAGAGAAATAAACTCATTGGCTTAGAATCACAAACCGATCGGTTTAAACGAAAGCTCTTAACGTCGAGAGTGTTCAAACGGTGCCTGAGAGGTGATCGGAAGAAGAAAAGGTGAGATTTTCTTAGAGAGAAGATGGAGATGGTAGAGAGAAGGAGGACATTTCAGAAGGTTGAAGATGGATGGTGCATGCAGAGAAGTGGCACGAAAATTTGAAAGTTTCAGTTTTACTCCTACCGTCAAAATCGTTCGTCCAATCTGCATCACACACCTGTCTTCCACTTTCTGAATTTCAGACGCTTCGTTTGCTTACACATGTACTCCACTAAGTTGGGGTTTTTATGGATCTGACATCTAGTTTTTCTTCTTTTTATTTTTTAAAAATTTGGTTTTAGTTTCTTTTAGATTGTAAATCTTTAAAATTAGGTTAGATTTTACTTTGTGTATAAAATTTAGAGTTTTATGAAAATTCACTTAAAAAAAGTTGATTTTAGCAATGTTTTCATGTAATAATAATTCTTGTGTCTTTTGGAAAAATAAAAATATAGTTTTGCCTAGATAGGTTTTTGCTTTTTTTTATTTTTGATCTTAACCCCTTTGATCCAATTTTTGAGTTTTGAAGAAAATTTCCTAGTCAAAGTTGGTCAATCAAGCATTTAGATCATCATCAACGAAAATAATGTTGATGATCTTTTAGACATGTGACACACAAGATGTGCTTTGCACTAAGTATTTTAGAAATAATGTTGGATTTAAGAAGGTATCTCTTTTCAAATTTAGATGACCAGTTTCTCTTTTCAAAATAATGACCATTAGCATGAACTAGACTAATGCTAGGCTATGTTATTTGCCAAAATTAATTTAATTTTTTCACATAACATTGGTCTGACCAACATTTACTCTAAATATATTAAACTACTTTTGAACTTCTTAATAACGAGTAGGCGGACACTAGTAACAATAATTATTATATTTTGTTATATATTAGCATCTAAACCAACTCTTCATACGATTCAATTTAGTTGTCGTGACCAATGCTACTGTAAGTAGACTTTTTTTTCAACATTGTCCTAAATTTGATATCTTTAAATATCAATATTTTTTAAAATATTAATAGCTTAAAGTAATATTTTATCATAATTTAAATTTAATATTCAAACAGGATTATTTATTGTAAATTTATAAATATTTCTTTTATATAATAAAAAATCTAATTAGGAAACAATAAAAGCTTCCACGATCCATGATATTTTTTAATGAAAAAAAGAGACGGTGAAAGCGTAATCCCATGTTTACTAAGAATGACCTCCAAAATTATTACTAAAGTATAAAGGTAAACATTTACAAATATTGAAAAAATAGACCTTATAATACTTTGAAGATTTAAGAAACTAACCTTTTAAATAATGGTAAATAATGAATTTTTATTTCATGTCAACTAATTTGATTATAATTCTATTTATTAAACTAAGACCATCTGATATGTATGAAATATAATACACAGTATGAAAAAATGCAAAAAATTGTCAGTGATATAAATAATTTTTTTATCATAGATTTGGAAATAGGACATCCAATTGATAAAATATACGAAATTGTAATTTTTCAAAAGGTTAACACTTAAGCACACACACACACACTATATATATATATATATATATAACATAATAAATGTATACGTAATTACATTTAAGATTTATGAATTGAAATAGATAGTTCGTTCAGTATTACAACAATGTTAGCAATATGCACTACTTCATATACAAGAAGATTGTCAAAATAAAATGACACATAATTTGTATTGTAATTCATGGTGATATTTCATTGAATTGAATGGACCTATTGTTAAATTGTAACAACAACCAACCAAGAAATGAATGAATTTGTTTAAAACATTTTTTACCCTTCTTGAAAACTTTAAGGTGTATAAAACTATTTTCAATTAATATATAGTTCAACCTTTCAAAGATTAAACAGATTATTAATCAAGAACAATGAAAAAAATCAACACAGACAATTATACTAACTCAACTCTAAGAGTTTACATCCCTTCTTCTTCTAACAACCTTAGTTTGAAGGAAATCAATTAATAAGAAGTGTCAAGATTACAAAATATAAGATTCACCTATGTACTCCAAATCTCTAATCACAACACAAACAAATTTTAGGCTACACACTGACACTAGGAACCAAGATCACACTCCTGAGGGTGACGCTACACACACTCACACTAGGAACCTTGCCTACACAGCAAATGTAATCACAATTCACAAAGAATTACAAAAAAACAAAACCTAGTACACCTCTAGTGCTGATATTACAAAGAAACCAGAATTCAAATCCTTCCTTGATCTTTTCTTTCACTCTTGAAGCCTTACAACTTGAATTTCCTCAATTGATGTTTGGCTTCTCCAAGAATGCTCCAAGACCTCTCAAAGAATGTTTTCATAATAGAAAGCTCTAAGTATGTTTTTCGTGCCTGTAAAAGAAATGAACCACATATATATAGCAAAGTCATATATCTATCAATTTTAATCGATTAGATTATTTCCTTAATCGATTAAAATTTGCACACAATTCTAATCGATTAAGAAATCGATTTGGTGTTTTTCTTAATCGATTAAAATAGAAAATAATCTTCATGGTATGCATTAGACCATTTCAATCAATTAGATTATTTCCTTAATCAATTAAAATTTACACATAATTTTAATCGATTAGTTCATTTTCTTAATCAATTAAAATAGAGAGTAAGGCACAAATTTTTTACAGTTTTAATATTCAATACATATCATCATACATTTAACATAGATTGATACTACATATAATTAATCATAGTTTCACAACTTATTTATCAAGTTAGGAACATTAATCAACATCATCCCACTACTCGGCTTCAAACAACTCGACATCATCTAGCTTGGCACCAACCAACTTGGCACACCTAGGAAACCGCTAGGCACAACTCAGACTAAGCTTAGGATAACTCGGCCAAGACTCTCCAAAGCTCAGCAACACATCATTAGGGCTCCTTGTCATCAACATGATCTTCATCTTCTTGTTGTCTTCCTCTATAAGAAGATTTTTCTTCTATTTTCCAACTTGAAAGAATTTAGCAATGTGATCAGGCTTACAACAACTGTAACACTTCCTCAATCTACACTCATTTGCATAGTGGTCGTGCTTGCCGGTTTTCTCTTCACAATAATCCTCAAAATTACCTCGGTCACGTCCACCTCATCCTCGGCCTTCTCATCCTCTGCCTCTAAGACCTCGACTCTAGGTATTCCAAGTTTCATTTAAGTCAAATTGTGCCTATAGTTCTTGGTCGAGAGGTTCAATGAATTATTCCTGACTCCTTCTCCTTTGTTTGGTGGGCTTCTAATGACCCACCAAGTTCATCCACTATGAGAATTGACAAGTTCATCGATTCTTGGATGGTGCACACGATACTTTCAAAATCTTTTATGAGTGATCACAAGATTTTTCTCACAATCTGGCTAGGTGGCATTTGATCTCCATTCCTGCCGAGTTGCTTGGTCACCTTCTCCACCTAAGTTACGTACTCGATTTCATGCTCTTTGGGTCCATCTTCAACTATTCAAACTCCTTTTTGAGAGATTGTATTTAGACTTATCTACCGTTGTTGTCACCTTTATATGCAACCTCTAATATCTCCTAGGCTTGCTTTGTGGATGCGACATTTGCTATATTTTTTAATCTCAACTCATTTATTGCATTACAGAGAAAATACAATGTTGACCTATCGCTTGCACGTGTTTTCTCCAACGCGGTCATCTATGCCACCGTATATGTTTGTCCTCATCGGGTTCATTGTATTTGTGTTCCACCATATCCCAAATGTAAGATCCAGGAAAAATAAGGGTCTTATAAATAAGGTAGTCTTGTGAATTTAGTGTTTTTGTTTGGAAATTAGTGTTATTTATATTTTGGCTTGGGGACAAAAGAGTCTTTTACCTTTTATTAATAAGGTGCAAGAAATTAAAATAGGGTGGGTGTAGAAAGGAAAATAATGCAAATTAAATAACGTGGGAATTTAATAAAAAGATATTATGAAAATCTTTTTGAAGATTTAGTTGTTGTTATCTTAAAAAGTAGTTGAAAGAAAATATGAGATATAATCTTGAGATTAAAAGAAATATTATTATTAAAAAAGATATTACTAAATATTGTTAGATATTCTAAAGGATATTCTTGGATATTGTTATATTGTTAGATAATAATAATATATATTATTGATAGACTTATCATAATTAATTAGAATAAAAATATTAAGATAGAGGATATTAAGGACTTATAAGAATTAATTAAGTTAAAGATAAATTTATTTTACGTTATCTATATCTTTTATCTTAGTTGGTTGGTATTACTCCTTATGGGCTTTTATTATAAATAGAGTACCCTATGTGTATATTTCACAGAAAAAAAATTAATCCCACACATAGTTGTCACTATATTATACACCTCCTATCTATATAGAAACTCTAACTATTAGGAAAATAAAAAGAAAGAGAAAGAGAGAGAAACATTCTTAGAGAGAAGAAAAGGATTAGATGTAGAAAACGTTAGTGCAAAGGGAGATTTGTTGTGATCCTTGGAGTGTAGATAAAGCCTTAGTATTGGACAAGGTAAGAGGAGCTTACATTCTTGATTTGTTACGTTCTTGATTTGTTATATTCTTGATTTCTTAGATTCATGATTATTTACATTTGTTTGTTGTACGTTATATGTTCTTGATTATCTTGATTGGTAATCCTTGTTTTAATGCATGTATACATGATTACGAATTATGATTATTTGTTGTTATTGTTGGGTATGCGTAAATATATGTATGATGGGTGTTTCTGCATGGGATTAGTGGTTATGTTTACGGTTAGGTTTGACTTGGGATGGAGGTTGGTGCATGGGTGAGTGTTGGGTTGTACCAGAATGTGTGGTTGAGGAGCATAAGAGTGGGGGATAGGTCTACTTATTGTACCTAGTAAATCCTTTTTTTTTCTGAGTATATGTATTGGTTGTTCGGGTATTGAACCTTCATTGTATGAGAATGATGGTGGTTCCCTTGTCCTTATGTGGTAGTAAAGCATATCCCTTAGCTAGATTGCGGGACTACTCGAAGATATCTGTAGGGGAGGCTACAGATTGGGTTTTAGGAACGACTACAGTCGATGAGGTAGGGTACATGAGTGTTACTGATTCTTTCCACTATGGTGTTATGGTATTGTGGATGCTCATGGTGGTGATTATGATTGGGTTAATTATGATTGAGTTACACATGTTGATGATTATAGTGATGATGAAGCTTTAAGGGAATGCTATGTTTATAGTCATGGTATTAGGTGGTGTAGTTAGCATAGGTGTTGATGAACGGGTAGATTGTGGTCTAGGTGTGTGATGTTCGAGGATCGAGGATAATGCTATTTAAAATGGTTGATTTGTTATATTTAGAGGATTAGGAATTTGATTGTTATTACTTCTATGTTTGGGGTGTTTGATTATGGTTGATATAATCAATAGGTATCTTGTTGTGTGGTTGATATAATTATTATGTATGTTTATATGACTTGTTTTTGTTAACTCACCCTTGCATGTTGTGGTTGTGGTTTCCACCTACGATGATCATTTTTATACGGGAGTAGATGATCATCCAGTTAGTTCGGCTGTTGTACTGGCGAGTGGATTGAGAAAGTTGGGGAATTTATGGTTGTTTAAATAAACTATTTTATATGGAGTTTTATTTTATAATTAATTTGTAATTTTGGTTCATTTTTTCTTGAATTGTAAAGACTTATTGAATTTGGGTTTCTACAATGTCATTATGATTTTAAAAATTTTAAAATTTTAATCATAATCATGGCATCTCAAAATTGGAGGGTTACATTTTGGTATCAGAGCCAGGTTTTTGAAAAATCTTTTTGGGCTTTTGGGCAGTGAGCTCATCTAGCTTTCGTTGTGTGATTGCAATGCATGTTTATGTGTATGATTGTGTGGATTGCATGCGTATATATGAATGTGTGGATTGTTGTTGAAATTTTTGTGAAGGAATCTATTGTTCTAATTGTATACGGTTTGGTAATCCATGAGTGAATTGTTCTAGAATTAATTCAGTTTATTGTGAATCTTTGTAGTTTGTTGTTTGCATGATGGCAATATATGTAGACTCTTTCTTGCTATCTATAGTTGTGAATAGATTGTAGTTTTTGTTTTGTGTGATACATTGGGCAGTTTGTTGTGATGTTCTTTTGATCTGTTGAGATATTATTGTTGTTATTGTATTATGAAAATTTATGTAATTTTTGGGGGAGTAATTGAAGTTTTGAATGGTGTATGCTTCCTTATGAGTGCAATTTT
>NW_025903314.1:0-17864 GCF_018835915.1 Vigna umbellata
TATAAATAAACTACCCTATGTGTATGCAAAAGACACAAAGGATATTTTCTCCCAATCTTCTTTATTTCTCACAATTACCATGAATGAAAATAATAAAATCATTCTCTTTTTCAAGTGTTATACATTAAATAATTTAGTATTTATACCTGTTTCTGAACACTTGCCCCTCAAGCGGAAGAATATACTTAAGATTGAAAAGAAATAATTCTTGAGGGCTTAATTGATCCCTCTCACAATCTTCTATTTATAAGAATAAATTGATACACAAATACATGATAAATAGGGTACCCCTAGACACAATATAATCATGATAAATAGGGTAATCCTAAACACAATATAACCATGATAAATAGGGTAACCCTTGACACACTATAATGATGATAAAATAGGATAAATATCCTAACAAATATAAATAACCATGACGTACTAAGGAGATCTCCTATACAGTTTCTTTAGGAAGTACTAGAGTCCACCAAGGAGCTACAGAGAGGAGCACTGAGTTAGGCAAACATTGTCGGTGAGGTTATTTCCTCTGTTTTTAGTTTGTACAGTTGCTTGCTACAACTGGTTTTCCTTTGATGTGCTCCTCTTACCAATACATATATGAGCTTCGTAAAGAGATTCACTCTCTTTCTGTAATTTTTCTTTAGTAATTAAATACATTTTTTTTTGTTTTAATAAACATTGCCTTAATGACAAAATCATCCACTTAAAAAATGACCTAGATTCATCTTTGAGGTGAGTCTCCGTTGTCGTCTAAATGCATATTTCACAAAGTAGAAGGAGGAGTTGAATCAAATGTTTCAATACAACAAAGGGGGGTGTTTTTGTCTCTATAAGTTTATTAAGATTTGACCATCATGGCCAAAAGTACGATAATAGCATCTAAATGAATGGTAAACATAGTGAAAAAGAATCAAATTGTCATTTGTGGTTTGATGTGAGAAATGATTAGTGTAAAGAGAAAATAATTTTATATTGAATAATCCCACCAAATTATCCTTGAAAAATCATATAGCAAACAGAACAGGCAAAATCTTAAATGACAAACCAGAACCAGCCAAATATATGCAAAGATGATGTCAAAGTTCATAAATAATCAAAAACACTGGACCAAAAAAAAAACTTATCAATAGCAGACCATGCACACATTTTAGAATAAGATATAACAATGTTACCCTCATATTGATACAAAAGGACATACCTTGCTGTGAAACCCACTATCAGAAATATTAATCAACTGCAGAACACAAGCCGAAATCTCCGCATCAAGTATCTCATGTGATTCTTCACTGCTGTATAGAAATAAAAGACAACTTAAAAGTTTACTGTGCAGAAGCTTTTATTTTCCTTCACTGGTTAAAGCAATTACCTAGAACCAGAAATCTGCTTTGTTCTGAGAATTGCAGCAACTATGTGTGTGAACCATGCAAGTTTGGATTCGGTTACAGACAATTCAAAACTATCAACTTGGCTTTGGAGATTTACTTCCTTCTACACAAAATGTATAAAACCAAATAAAAATATATTAAAGTAAACAAAGTTAAATCCCTTGATGAAGAACCACTAAAAGTACCATATAGCTTTTCATGATAGGCTCCACTATCTTCATCAGATAAGAACTGCAACTTTCATACTGAAATTCAATGAATCAATACAGATGCTAAAAGTGTAGATAATTAATAACAATTAAAAGCAATCACTCCAATATAACAAGTATCTCTTTGTATAAATTTAGAAGTATGAAAAAGCAAGAACCTGAAATCTACAGAGGAAAGGAAAAAATTCAAGCTGTTCTTGAAGCACTTCTACGTTGTCTAGAGGATTTTCACCAAGTTCATCTGAAAGTTCACTCTGAAAAAAATCGATGATAAGAAGTTAAAATGTAGAATAAATATTTCTCTTTAGAACTAAAGAGTTTCTCTTTTGTTATGAATTGGTGTTTAATCACATGTAAATCTAGTATTATTAGGTTTTGAGAAAAGCAAGGAAAGAAAAGACAATGTAACAGGATAATTCTAATGTATTATTAGAAGTTGTCATCCTTTACAAAAAGGTCTTAGTCCTTTAAATAGACTCTGAAAAGAGAAAACCGCAGTTAATGAGAGTCATCAATGCAATGGAACTGCCATAACTTGCAAAAAATAGTATCCACCGAAAAAAAGAAAAGAAACTATATGACAACAGTACAGTACAGAACTTATAGTGATACAAGCCTAATATAAATCTAATAGAAGTCTAATATCCCCCTTCAAACTCAAGGTGAGGGATTAGCAGAATCCAGAACATGGAGTTTGCAGTGCAGAAGTTCAAAGTGAGTTGGAGAAAGGGACATCGTAAGAGCATCAGTCCACTGATCAACACTGGGAATGAGATAAACTGCAAGTTGCATAGACAAAACTTGGTCCTTAACAAAGAACACATATATTTCCATGTGTTTAGTGTGGGAATGAAAAATTGCATTATGAGCAATGGCAATTGCACTCTAACTGTCACACATCATAACAAGAGTGGATGAAAGAAGAGATAGTTCTTTTAAAAGGGCCTGAATCAACAAAACTTCAGCAGAAGTGCGGGTTAAGGTACGATATTCAGCCTCAGTGCCGGAGCAGGCTATAAAATTCTGCTTGCAAGACCACCAGGAAATGAGATTGGGACCGAGGAAGATAGCTGAGGCTAGAAGGCCTCAACCTCTACCTCCAATGTTGTCTGAAGAACTGGGTGAGAACCTTTTATGAGTCAGCACTATAAGAGGAGAAACCAGAAATAAATATTTTGTTGGGTCTATATTAAATAGGATAGTTATTGTAATAGTTGTTGACAATTTCTTAATCAGTTAGGTAGTTTTCAATGTTTTTATTAGGGGCAAGCATAACTGCCTGTAGGCAGTTATCAGGACAGAAGAAAAATAAAGAAAGGGAGGGAAAAAAGGAGGGGACTGGAGAGGAAAATCAGGAAAGGGAGAGACCAAGCTCTCAATAACTTGGAAGGTGTGTTCTGTCCTAATTGTTGTTCAATTTCATTTTATGTGTTCTGAGTAAACTGGTAATTATTTCACAAGTTCTTGTGACTATAATACAGCAATAATATCTATACCAGTTGGTTTCTATCAAAACAGTGCCTTTAAGATACTATAGAATCCGCTTAACAGCAGTCCAGTGAGAGTCCAGGGGTTGAGCCATGAATTGAGAAACTTGACAGCATAGCTAACATCGGGTGAGTGAGAGTGGCATACTGCAAGGCCCCTACCACAGAGCGATAAAGAGAGAGGTCCCAAATTTGGATAATTTGCATGAAGAAACCATAGGAGAAGGGAAAGGATGAGCCTCGGTCATTTGGTTTTAAGCAAAAGATCTGAGATACTTGCGTTGAGCCAGTATCAAAGACTGGTCTGAAAGATAATTAATTCAATGCCCAGCTGATTCAAAGAGAGGTTGGAATGCAAGCTGATTAATGGAGTGAATAAGAGGAATAGAGTAGCCTTTAATGAAGATGTCATCAACATAAACCAATATGCAAACAGTATGAGAGGCATGATGATTGTTGAAATGTCACGGAAGGCAGTGAAGAGCTGGAGTTGATCGGTTGAAGAAGTTACTATCCAAACTATTTAGTATATTTAGAGCGATATTCAAGGAAATATATTCTAGGGAAAGATTTTATTATAGGGAAAGATTTTATTCTAGGGAAATATTTTATTTAGAACAATATTCATATTTTATTCTAGCGAAAGATTTAGCACAAGATGGGCAGGAAATAATTAGTATAACTAAAGCTAGAGGCTATTGTTAGGATCATGCTTTTGATTATTGAGTTTGTTGACAGGCGGCTATGCTCCTGTGAGGGAGGTTATGCTCCCAAAGTAATTGACGAAGGTTATGCTCCCAATTACCCTTGTTTACTTTTGTTTATTCAGATATCACCATCAATAAAAGAGATTCATTCGCCCATTATCATTCATTCATTGTTATGTGCTTGTTGTTTGAGTGTGTGAGGGGTTATCTAATTAGGTTTCGTACTCAGGTACGTAACACATTAACTACCGAAAAACAGAAAAGAAGTTGTATGACATTATAGTACAGAAAAGCGTAATACAAATCTAATACAAGCCTAATAAGTATTTATAAGCACTCATAGTATAATAAAGGGAACCTAAGAATATCCCTAACTATCGGCTTCACATCTTTCCCATGTTGAAAGATTAAATCATAACTTTTACACTCCCCTGAAGGATATCATCATATCAGTCAAGCTTGTTACGATTGTTGTCAATACAAAAACTCTTCAGGGATCCAGTGAGACAAACGAGGCAGAAAAAGGTAGTGCATGCATCGATCTTAGGCAGTCAGGAGATGGAGACTCTGTTGAGTTTTGCTCGGCAGTGGTGAATGGTGGATTGCAGTAGTTTGCATGAACAACGCACACGTATAGTGCCATGTGAACAATGCTGCAAGAACAGTGTACAGCGGAAAAAAAATAGGGAAAAGAGGGAAAAGGAAAACCTAGTTCTCTGATACAATAAAGTTTTCTTGTCCTCATGAATTCTGTTTAATCTACATGCAAACCCTTTATAACATTCAAAGTACAATATAAGGAAACTTAATAAGGGCAAATAATGGAGAATATCCCTAAGTACCAGCTGTACATATTTCCCTAATTACAAAGATCAAGTCAGATTTCTTACAACAACGTATTATGCATGTCGATATGGAATTTAAAGGAACTGACCTGCAATGAATCAAACCTTGATGATACAAACCCTTCTATAACTTTAGGCACATATTCATCTAACAGATTAGGTTTGTCACCCTTGAGATACCGCACAGATGCCACAGATCTAGACCATAAATTTAGAAGATAGTAAACACTGCTTCCAGCCCACTGAAAGGAAACATATATGTATCAATAGAAGTTTCTTTCCATATTTAATAATATCCAATCATTTATAGTGAATTTTATGCAGATTAAAATAACTTAACAAAAGAAGAAAGAATTGGCAAAAAAAGTAGGGCTAGCTATAGTAAGATATGATGGGGAATGATTCCTATCATTGCACATAACAGTAACAATTAGTATATAAATTATTCTTCTTTCAACTCATAGCAAAGCAAATAGAGCAGAAAATCAAACTCTTTCCCCGTTCACAGTCCTCATATCCCAAATCTCGAAACCAAACTATGATACAACAAAATTGATAGTGACCGGAGCAGAACACATGACACTCATGTGGCCTCCAAAATTTAAAGGATTTGCCTCACAACAAGGCAATTTAGATTGAAGTCTGAACAGCAACAACAGAAGGTGCCAAAGGCTTAACTGCAAGTGAGAAAGAATAGGGCAATTTCTTGAGTATGACCGCATCCTTTTACAATATTGGCATTGAGTACGTCCCGCGGACCTCCTCGTCCTCCTCCTCTAGTGCCACGTCCTCCTCTTCCTCGTGTGGCAACCATGACGATTGTTTCCACTAGTTCATTTGCGCTTCTTGAGTTTGAGATACCGGACACCAGAGGCGAGTGGTCAATGTTTCGCATAGAGGGAACCTCATGACTAGTTAGAAGTTGATCTCTGAGATGATCAAATGAAAAATCTGGAATGTAGGTGCAGGCGAATGATCAACACCATGTAAAATTTGTCTAGTTTCTTTTTGATTCCTCTAATGGATCTACTTTTCCAAAAACATCCTAAGTTTCTTGCGATAGGTTCAGATGGGCTTCAGCCATGAAGAGCTACCATATCATGGGCCTGTGCGCATTTTAAAAGAGATGGCAAGCTTGTTCGTCAGTGTCATGAGATTTAATATCGTTGGCTAATGCTTTGGGCTTTCTTCCAAAGGAGTGACAAGTTTTGACATCCCCTCAAAGATACAAGAAGTTGGGTTCCACTGTTGGCTCATAACATGGTACATCAACTGGAAATTTCTGCTTGTTTCCCACTTATCAGCTTTTTCAGAGGCACATTTGCTTCCATCTCGCTCAAGGTGGTCCATATGCCCTTGTCCCAAGGAACCACATTTCAACAGCAGCAGACCATGATAGATAATTTTTTCCATTTAGCTTCTCGGAGGTAATTGATGGACTTCAAGAGAAGGAAAGAGTACTGCCAGACGCCATCTCTGAAGAAGACAAATAGTACTAGCGAGGAACAAGAAAACCCTAAGGGTTTAGACGAAGAAACTGTTGACAGTGATTACAAAGGTGGCCGGCAACGCGGGCGGTGAACGGCGGCCGGCGACGGACGACGGTGGCTCGGGCGGTTGACGTGCCGTCGGTGGTCCACGGCGGCGGCGACGGTGGCCGCGGTTGCGGTGGCCGTCGGCGGGCAGAGCGGGGCATCGGTTCGGGCATGAGCGGCGGGCCGACTAAGAACTAATGGCGCGGAACAGATATATATTACGAGACAAGAAACCAGAGCGGTATCGACCCCTCGATACCNAGCGGGATCGACCCGCTCTGATACCAACTTAAGATTGAAAAGAAATAATTCTTGAGGGCTTAATTGATCCCTCTCACAATCTTCTATTTATAAGAATAAATTGATACACAAATACATGATAAATAGGGTACCCCTAGACACAATATAATCATGATAAATAGGGTAATCCTAAACACAATATAACCATGATAAATAGGGTAACCCTTGACACACTATAATGATGATAAAATAGGATAAATATCCTAACAAATATAAATAACCATGACGTACTAAGGAGATCTCCTATACAGTTTCTTTAGGAAGTACTAGAGTCCACCAAGGAGCTACAGAGAGGAGCACTGAGTTAGGCAAACATTGTCGGTGAGGTTATTTCCTCTGTTTTTAGTTTGTACAGTTGCTTGCTACAACTGGTTTTCCTTTGATGTGCTCCTCTTACCAATACATATATGAGCTTCGTAAAGAGATTCACTCTCTTTCTGTAATTTTTCTTTAGTAATTAAATACATTTTTTTTTGTTTTAATAAACATTGCCTTAATGACAAAATCATCCACTTAAAAAATGACCTAGATTCATCTTTGAGGTGAGTCTCCGTTGTCGTCTAAATGCATATTTCACAAAGTAGAAGGAGGAGTTGAATCAAATGTTTCAATACAACAAAGGGGGGTGTTTTTGTCTCTATAAGTTTATTAAGATTTGACCATCATGGCCAAAAGTACGATAATAGCATCTAAATGAATGGTAAACATAGTGAAAAAGAATCAAATTGTCATTTGTGGTTTGATGTGAGAAATGATTAGTGTAAAGAGAAAATAATTTTATATTGAATAATCCCACCAAATTATCCTTGAAATATCATATAGCAAGCAGAACAGGCAAAATCTTAAATGACAAACCAGAACCAGCCAAATATATGCAAAGATGATGTCAAAGTTCATAAATAATCAAAAACACTGGACCAAAAAAAAAACTTATCAATAGCAGACCATGCACACATTTTAGAATAAGATATAACAATGTTACCCTCATATTGATACAAAAGGACATACCTTGCTGTGAAACCCACTATCAGAAATATTAATCAACTGCAGAACACAAGCCGAAATCTCCGCATCAAGTATCTCATGTGATTCTTCACTGCTGTATAGAAATAAAAGACAACTTAAAAGTTTACTGTGCAGAAGCTTTTATTTTCCTTCACTGGTTAAAGCAATTACCTAGAACCAGAAATCTGCTTTGTTCTGAGAATTGCAGCAACTATGTGTGTGAACCATGCAAGTTTGGATTCGGTTACAGACAATTCAAAACTATCAACTTGGCTTTGGAGATTTACTTCCTTCTACACAAAATGTATAAAACCAAATAAAAATATATTAAAGTAAACAAAGTTAAATCCCTTGATGAAGAACCACTAAAAGTACCATATAGCTTTTCATGATAGGCTCCACTATCTTCATCAGATAAGAACTGCAACTTTCATACTGAAATTCAATGAATCAATACAGATGCTAAAAGTGTAGATAATTAATAACAATTAAAAGCAATCACTCCAATATAACAAGTATCTCTTTGTATAAATTTAGAAGTATGAAAAAGCAAGAACCTGAAATCTACAGAGGAAAGGAAAAAATTCAAGCTGTTCTTGAAGCACTTCTACGTTGTCTAGAGGATTTTCACCAAGTTCATCTGAAAGTTCACTCTGAAAAAAATCGATGATAAGAAGTTAAAATGTAGAATAAATATTTCTCTTTAGAACTAAAGAGTTTCTCTTTTGTTATGAATTGGTGTTTAATCACATGTAAATCTAGTATTATTAGGTTTTGAGAAAAGCAAGGAAAGAAAAGACAATGTAACAGGATAATTCTAATGTATTATTAGAAGTTGTCATCCTTTACAAAAAGGTCTTAGTCCTTTAAATAGACTCTGAAAAGAGAAAACCGCAGTTAATGAGAGTCATCAATGCAAAGGAACTGCCATAACTTGCAAAAAATAGTATCCACCGAAAAAAAGAAAAGAAACTATATGACAACAGTACAGTACAGAACTTATAGTGATACAAGCCTAATATAAATCTAATAGAAGTCTAATATCCCCCTTCAAACTCAAGGTGAGGGATTAGCAGAATCCAGAACATGGAGTTTGCAGTGCAGAAGTTCAAAGTGAGTTGGAGAAAGGGACATCGTAAGAGCATCAGTCCACTGATCAACACTGGGAATGAGATAAACTGCAAGTTGCATAGACAAAACTTGGTCCTTAACAAAGAACACATATATTTCCATGTGTTTAGTGTGGGAATGAAAAATTGCATTATGAGCAATGGCAATTGCACTCTAACTGTCACACATCATAACAAGAGTGGATGAAAGAAGAGATAGTTCTTTTAAAAGGGCCTGAATCAACAAAACTTCAGCAGAAGTGCGGGTTAAGGTACGATATTCAGCCTCAGTGCCGGAGCAGGCTATAAAATTCTGCTTGCAAGACCACCAGGAAATGAGATTGGGACCGAGGAAGATAGCTGAGGCTAGAAGGCCTCAACCTCTACCTCCAATGTTGTCTGAAGAACTGGGTGAGAACCTTTTATGAGTCAGCACTATAAGAGGAGAAACCAGAAATAAATATTTTGTTGGGTCTATATTAAATAGGATAGTTATTGTAATAGTTGTTGACAATTTCTTAATCAGTTAGGTAGTTTTCAATGTTTTTATTAGGGGCAAGCATAACTGCCTGTAGGCAGTTATCAGGACAGAAGAAAAATAAAGAAAGGGAGGGAAAAAAGGAGGGGACTGGAGAGGAAAATCAGGAAAGGGAGAGACCAAGCTCTCAATAACTTGGAAGGTATGTTCTGTCCTAATTGTTGTTCAATTTCATTTTATGTGTTCTGAGTAAACTGGTAATTATTTCACAAGTTCTTGTGACTATAATACAGCAATAATATCTATACCAGTTGGTTTCTATCAAAACAGTGCCTTTAAGATACTATAGAATCCGCTTAACAGAAGTCCAGTGAGAGTCCAGGGGTTGAGCCATGAATTGAGAAACTTGACAGCATAGCTAACATCGGGTGAGTGAGAGTGGCATACTGCAAGGCCCCTACCACAGAGCGATAAAGAGAGAGGTCCCAAATTTGGATAATTTGCATGAAGAAACCATAGGAGAAGGGAAAGGATGAGCCTCGGTCATTTGGTTTTAAGCAAAAGATCTGAGATACTTGCGTTGAGCCAGTATCAAAGACTGGTCTGAAAGATAATTAATTCAATGCCCAGCTGATTCAAAGAGAGGTTGGAATGCAAGCTGATTAATGGAGTGAATAAGAGGAATAGAGTAGCCTTTAATGAAGATGTCATCAACATAAACCAATATGCAAACAGTATGAGAGGCATGATGATTGTTGAAATGTCACGGAAGGCAGTGAAGAGCTGGAGTTGATCGGTTGAAGAAGTTACTATCCAAACTATTTAGTATATTTAGAGAGATATTCAAGGAAATATATTCTAGGGAAAGATTTTATTATAGGGAAAGATTTTATTCTAGGGAAATATTTTATTTAGAACAATATTCATATTTTATTCTAGCGAAAGATTTAGCACAAGATGGGCAGGAAATAATTAGTATAACTAAAGCTAGAGGCTATTGTTAGGATCATGCTTTTGATTATTGAGTTTGTTGACAGGCGGCTATGCTCCTGTGAGGGAGGTTATGCTCCCAAAGTAATTGACGAAGGTTATGCTCCCAATTACCCTTGTTTACTTTTGTTTATTCAGATATCACCATCAATAAAAGAGATTCATTCGCCCATTATCATTCATTCATTGTTATGTGCTTGTTGTTTGAGTGTGTGAGGGGTTATCTAATTAGGTTTCGTACTCAGGTACGTAACACATTAACTACCGAAAAACAGAAAAGAAGTTGTATGACATTATAGTACAGAAAAGCGTAATACAAATCTAATACAAGACTAATAAGTATTTATAAGCACTCATAGTATAATAAAGGGAACCTAAGAATATCCCTAACTATCGGCTTCACATCTTTCCCATGTTGAAAGATTAAATCATAACTTTTACACTCCCCTAAAGGATATCATCATATCAGTCAAGCTTGTTACGATTGTTGTCAATACAAAAACTCTTCAGGGATCAAGTGAGACAAACGAGGCAGAAAAAGGTAGTGCATGCATCGATCTTAGGCAGTCAGGAGATGGAGACTCTGTTGAGTTTTGCTCGGCAGTGGTGAATGGTGGATTGCAGTAGTTTGCATGAACAACGCACACGTATAGTGCCATGTGAACAATGCTGCAAGAACAGTGTACAGCGGAAAAAAAATAGGGAAAAGAGGGAAAAGGAAAACCTAGTTCTCTGATACAATAAAGTTTTCTTGTCCTCATGAATTCTGTTTAATCTACATGCAAACCCTTTATAACATTCAAAGTACAATATAAGGAAACTTAATAAGGGCAAATAATGGAGAATATCCCTAAGTACCAGCTGTACATATTTCCCTAATTACAAAGATCAAGTCAGATTTCTTACAACAACGTATTATGCATGTCGATATGGAATTTAAAGGAACTGACCTGCAATGAATCAAACCTTGATGATACAAACCCTTCTATAACTTTAGGCACATATTCATCTAACAGATTAGGTTTGTCACCCTTGAGATACCGCACAGATGCCACAGATCTAGACCATAAATTTAGAAGATAGTAAACACTGCTTCCAGCCCACTGAAAGGAAACATATATGTATCAATAGAAGTTTCTTTCCATATTTAATAATATCCAATCATTTATAGTGAATTTTATGCAGATTAAAATAACTTAACAAAAGAAGAAAGAATTGGCAAAAAAAGTAGGGCTAGCTATAGTAAGATATGATGGGGAATGATTCCTATCATTGCACATAACAGTAACAATTAGTATATAAATTATTCTTCTTTCAACTCATAGCAAAGCAAATAGAGCAGAAAATCAAACTCTTTCCCCGTTCACAGTCCTCATATCCCAAATCTCGAAACCAAACTATGATACAACAAAATTGATAGTGACCGGAGCAGAACACATGACACTCATGTGGCCTCCAAAATTTAAAGGATTTGCCTCACAACAAGGCAATTTAGATTGAAGTCTGAACAGCAACAACAGAAGGTGCCAAAGGCTTAACTGCAAGTGAGAAAGAATAGAAAGATAGAACCCACTCCAACACTAAGTTGAAAACTAAAATATTTTAATTTAGTTGCTAGTGAGTAAGCACTTGGAAACATCTCGACAATCATTCATATTGAATTAATTTCAAGAGAAATAGTAAGAAAATGTAACTTTGTTGGCTCATGACAAGCCACCAAAAATGAATTTGTCCATTTAAATATCCCAGCCATTAATCTAATTCAAACAGAAATTGTTTCTGTTAAAATGGAATACAGGAATATGTACTACTTGAGGTCTTAAACACCTCTACACTTACATTTATAGAAAACAAAGTAACTAACCACACTCCTTTCCAACTCACTCTTAGTTGGAACACACTTGAACACAACTCATACACAATAACCAATAATTCTAACAGTTTCCAACATATTTGACACAGTTCCTAACATTTTATGAACAAAATGTATAATCCAGCTACTTCAAGGAACTAATTAAATAATCATAGAATCATACCTTCCAAGAATGCAAAGATTTTAGCGTAAACTCTGCTACTAAGTGTATCCATTCACTATAGCCTTCAGCATTCACAAGTTCAGATAACTGCAGAAAAAATCAAAGTGGGAACGTGATTTATTAATCAAGAAATACTAGTACAAGATCAATCCAAGGAAGTCAGGAAAACTTAATTATGCAAATTCAAATGAACAAAATCAAACAAGATACGAGGATGTGAGCAGTCACGGAAAATCAGGTTGGAATAGTTCCTCTATACCCATTAATCTTTATCAAGAAAGAAAGAAAATAGAGAAACAATGGAAAAGTGAAAAGGAAAATAATAAGACAACCTCTAAAACTGGGAAGAGAAGATACAAAAGAAACATGAAAGAAACACTAAAAAGCTTTGAACAGAATCCCTCAATATTTGAAGGCAAGTGGGATTGTTGTGCACAATCCAAGAAAGCAACACTTAAAAGCTTTGAACAGAATCCCTCAATATTTGAAGGCAAGTGCATGAAGGGGATTGTTGTTTAAGAAGGATGAAAATTTGAAAGGAGATGCACATCGTTGCAGACCATTTGTTACTGATTGGAGATTCACTTGTGCATGTTCTTGGATGGAAACCTAGTAACTTGGAGAAGAAAAAAAAAAAATAGGTCTGGTGCAAAGGTTGAATTCCGAGTGACAACACAGGGGTATGTGAATTGTTATGGTTGAAATTATTTTGAATGATCTAAAAGCAAATTGTGAAGAACTATGAAATCTTTATCATGATATAAGTCATTTATTAGTATTACTCACAATCCAATTCAGTATGATAGGATAAAGCATATAGAGATAGATCGACAGTTCATCAAAGAAAAACTGGACAATGGTTTGATGAGAAAAATCATTTATTGCATGGGGATCCTGAGCAGGAAATATATATATTAAACACAAAACTTCAAGGGGAGTAACTGTATTATTAGTGTACCTGGACATCAATGTTACTAGGATGATTGGAAGGAACAACAACTCGTTAGTCAACATTTAGAAAAGTAGTTTGAGATAAAACTCAGGTTGAAATATTCTTTTAGAATTCAAGTGGCCCACTACAAGAAAGGTATTTTCATATGCCAACAATAATCTGGATATTATACTTGGAGGAACTTGCTAACTTAGAGAAGTAAAACAAAAAACCGTTGTAGCTCAATCTGGCGTAGTAGTTAAATTTCAAGCAATAGCACAAGTTATTTGTCAATTGATTTGGTTGAAATAACTTGAAGATTGATTGTGATGGACCAATTAAATTCTACTGTGATAATAAATCAATAATCAACAGAGCCCATAATCCTGTTCAGCAGGATCCAACGAGACACGTTAAATTGGATAGACATTCTTGCGGGGAAGACACTACAGAAAACACACGTGGACACTCACCAAGAATTGTACAAACAAAACTAAAGCTACATTCACAAGTCATCCCACAAATATCATGAGGTGGTGATCCCAGGGAAAAAAAAATCCTATCAGAGATTGAATGGGCATGTACATGGATCATGAAAAAAGACAAAAACAGTATTGCACACCTGATAATTGAGTTTGAAGCGTCCAAGAAGTCGACAAAAGCCATGATAATTATCATGATCAGAAAGACCTGTTACACAAAGAAATTTATCAACAGAGGTCTAAATAAAACTTATAGACAAAATCCATAGCTACATGGATCACACTTTCAGCACTAATATTTATGATAATTGTCGTGATACGAAAGGCGTGTTATAAAAAGATATTCATAAACAAATATCTAAACTAAATTTATATACAAAGGATCCCACAACATCATTCAGCTCTAATATTTAAACATATTCAATTTAAATATAGCACTACTGTAAATCAATAGATAGGCAAGAAGTACAAAAATTAGCAATGTGCAAGTCAAGTATTCTGATATGTCAATGTATTAACAATTTATTAACAAAGGTATGCAGTAAGTTTGTAGGCTATATGTCGCACAATTACTCTTATATGAGTAAGCGTAATGCTCACTCAGAATTCCACATTTTTTTTCTATGATATGCTGCTTTTTCATTGTGAAATTTCTTGTTCAGCATCTCCAGTGAAAGTTAGGTTTATCCTACGACACACTAGACATTTTTTCTTTATTAGCTTTGACAGAAAATCAGCAAAAAAATCTCTGGCAACATGACATTTATGCTATATTCATATATTTATTTCACACAAATCAGATATATTTTAGGTCTTCGTGATATAACACTTGATTTGGATCAAGGTTAATGGCTTATTCTACTTCCTGTATAGCATATTGCATTTTTAAATGGCATTGCCTAATTACAGATTTACCGACGAATTTTTGGCTGATTCTGCTTCATGTATAATTTATTTTTTTCCTCTAAATAATTAATTGTATATGTGAATACACATCTGCCATATGCCACAACTCCATCCATTTACAAGGCAGATTTTTTGCTGGACAGCATAGTCCGCTATCCATGAAACTGATAAAAACTAAATAAAACATAATATAATAAATTAAAATAAAATAGTAATAACAAAGTTTCTAAGCATTAAGGGTTCGTGAAGTATCCAAGCTTTTAAAGCACTTATATCCAATAAAACTACAAGAAACTAATACGTATGTGAACATAAAAACAGAGAAAATTATATCACCATAATAACTAAGAAAATATATCCAGAATCTACACATTCATTCTGGCTAATTTTCTTTCCTTTTTTAAGAGAATGTGATTGTTACAAATAGAGGAGTTTAAATGTAATTATAATGATTGTAATTAATAGAATATTTATTTTCTCCTTTTCATTATTCATATGGTAATAAGATTGATAGTGTTATTCTTATGCGTAAATAATGAAAGTAATTTATAATGATAATGATTAATAATTTTTTTATTTTGGCAATATCTTAGAAATTATATTTTAATTTGGATTTGCATGATACCAGTAACATATTTCTTATGTTTTATAAATTTTTATACATTTTTAATTAAATACTTTGCACATATCATATCCTATTATTTGTAGAATGACTATATCACTACATCGGATTCACATCATACTGTATACAATGTGTATCAGATTTGTGCATCCTAAGGTACAACGAAAAGAAAAGGCAGAAAAGTGGTCCACCGCTACATTCAAGGGTGACCGCTCCACACGACCATTTACTATTGACTAGCATTGTTTGAGGAAAGTATCAGATTTAATTCAATAACTTATAACCAAAAACTAGCACCAACTTTTAGATAAAAATTATGGAACCAATGTTCCAAAATCATTAAAATAAACTGTTAGAATCAAGGCAAAGCCAAATAACTGTAAATCAAATTTACCTATTCCAGTTTGCAGAATTTCTTTGGTGCCTCGCATCAAGTGTGACAGGAACTTAATTCGAGCAGTATCATTGGGAAATAATGATCGTCTAATAGAAGCAAGACGCAACAGGCATTCCAGAGCCTACAATTAATAACAACAAATATGGGAAATCACCAATATAAAGAAGTGAGGTTACACACCTACATAGATCAAAAATTGGAAGTTGAGGAATAGAAAAAATGAATCAGTAATTTCTTTGCATGCCTAATTTTGCCATTATAATAGAACTCTAGGAACAAAGGATCAAATGCAAAAAACCTTAGAGAAGCTCACATGCATTTATGTCATAGATATAAAATAAAAGGACAACAACCAAATAGTATATTCATTTAAAATATGGCAATCAATTTATCTATCACTAGTATCAAAATATATATATTAGGATAAATTGAATTTTACGAATAAAATTACAATGCCTGAAATCGTCAGTAAATTTGAACAATAAAATACAAATAGCAGGATAAGTCAACAAGATTTTAACTATAAACAAGACCTCAAATTAAACATATTCCAGTTATATGTTACGAGGTGAACAAACCATGACCTAGTATTGAAAGCAATAACAATTTAAGTTTGTCACAATCAGAAGCAAAAGCATTTTGGGAAGATAAATCAACTCTATCAACAAGAAACCTAAAGCAAAAGCATCTCAATGAAGCCAAGGACGATAGATTACATTACTTGGATGGGGGATAAAGGAAACGGCATATGGAGAAAAAATGTACTTTACCATAAATTACATACTTCTTGCGAAAGACAAGTTTATCACATTCAAAAAGAAAAAAAAAGTAATATAGATGAGTAAAGTCAAATCAAGCAGAAAATAAAGTCTAATGATGCATATAGTAAAAGTAGGGTTGAAATAGTACAACAAGATTAGTAAATTTTATTTATTGTTAATAAAAACCAAGAAATAACTTAATATCCAAGTCTGTATTATTTAGAATATTATGCAGTAAAATGTTACTGAGCTGATAGCTCTATAGCAACAAGACAACCCCAGAGCACTAGACTCCTCCAGAGAATTACTCTCCTCCTAACCGACTCATAACTTCCTACTCCGTACCCCTTCACACTCTCCCTTCTCTCTCCTATAACAGAATTCCCCCATCTCCATATTCTTGACAAGTCATTCCCCATCCTAACTAACTTCTCACTCTTTCTTTTCCTAACCCCACTTTCTTTCTTCTGACACAAACATTCCATATTTTGGGCCTAACTATTGCTTCTATAATTATTCCTTGCTGAGTAACAAGTCCATGTTCACTTCCCACCTTATGATCCTTATTAGGAGTCTTATCAATTGTCTTCCACCAAATACGTCATTGGTGCACCTATTTAACATTTATCACAAAAAAAAAGGATCAAGCAGCAACAAAACAGCAAAAAAAAGGAAAACACCAGCCTTGCTTGTCTTAGACTCCCAAGGGAATGTACCATAGAATCCTGAACCATTTTTCATACTTAAATATAAGCAGAATGTAAGGGTAGGTTTGCCATTGTGGATACTTCATACTTTGATCCCAAAGAACCCTTGCATAACAAGGGGAGATGAGTATATAAAAGTATAAAGCCAATCATAGACATACACATAAAAGCTAAGGCTCTTTGGAGAGCTGGTCCGTGACAATAGGATTTAAAATAACTCATTCAGAAGTTCACAATTATATAAGACCACAAAGATCAGTGAAAAAATAAATAATTATGCAGCTGAAATGAACCAGAATACATTCCCCCGTTGGCCACAAATACTCAATTTAATTCTATTAGAGATAGACTGTACTTGTAGAATCCTAGAAGTATAACTGTACTATTGGGCCTGCACTGTAGTACTGGGATGGTCCAATTACATACATACATATATATATAATCGACATTAAGGAGCCAGCTGGCTGGTTTAGATAGAAGTTAGCTAGGTGTCACATCAGCTGCAAACGGCAACTGATTCGAACTTCCTGTAACAATACAAATACTATATCTAATCATAATAACAAATAAAGAATTTCATCAGATTTACTCTCTAATATTGCATCGGGAATTCAAACATATTACGCTTTATCCAGAAAATGTACGCAACAAAGAGAGGTCCTAACATCTCAAATAATATTCTTTCTATACACAAAACAAAATACCAAGTTAATAACAGTGAGGGTTAATCCCTTGAAAAATCAAACAAAATGCAGCAGTAAATAAAAAGTTTATCATAAAAGTTTAAAGCACTGGCTCCACTGGCAAATGGAATAAACTAATATAAACGAACCTCTTTTGAAAAAACTTGATTCAATGCATAATAATCAAAAAATATTTGCAGTGTTGAGGAATCCTCTAGGGCAGGCTTCCATCCCGATGGAACCTGCACAACCAGTGCCAATTCAAGATCAAGAACTGCAGACC
>NW_025903314.1:18486-32663 GCF_018835915.1 Vigna umbellata
TAGTGTTATTCTTATGCGTAAATAATGAAAGTAATTTATAATGATAATGATTAATAATTTTTTTATTTTGGCAATATCTTAGAAATTATATTTTAATTTGGATTTGCATGATACCAGTAACATATTTCTTATGTTTTATAAATTTTTATACATTTTTAATTAAATACTTTGCACATATCATATCCTATTATTTGTAGAATGACTATATCACTACATCGGATTCACATCATACTGTATACAATGTGTATCAGATTTGTGCATCCTAAGGTACAACGAAAAGAAAAGGCAGAAAAGTGGTCCACCGCTACATTCAAGGGTGACCGCTCCACACGACCATTTACTATTGACTAGCATTGTTTGAGGAAAGTATCAGATTTAATTCAATAACTTATAACCAAAAACTAGCACCAACTTTTAGATAAAAATTATGGAACCAATGTTCCAAAATCATTAAAATAAACTGTTAGAATCAAGGCAAAGCCAAATAACTGTAAATCAAATTTACCTATTCCAGTTTGCAGAATTTCTTTGGTGCCTCGCATCAAGTGTGACAGGAACTTAATTCGAGCAGTATCATTGGGAAATAATGATCGTCTAATAGAAGCAAGACGCAACAGGCATTCCAGAGCCTACAATTAATAACAACAAATATGGGAAATCACCAATATAAAGAAGTGAGGTTACACACCTACATAGATCAAAAATTGGAAGTTGAGGAATAGAAAAAATGAATCAGTAATTTCTTTGCATGCCTAATTTTGCCATTATAATAGAACTCTAGGAACAAAGGATCAAATGCAAAAAACCTTAGAGAAGCTCACATGCATTTATGTCATAGATATAAAATAAAAGGACAACAACCAAATAGTATATTCATTTAAAATATGGCAATCAATTTATCTATCACTAGTATCAAAATATATATATTAGGATAAATTGAATTTTACGAATAAAATTACAATGCCTGAAATCGTCAGTAAATTTGAACAATAAAATACAAATAGCAGGATAAGTCAACAAGATTTTAACTATAAACAAGACCTCAAATTAAACATATTCCAGTTATATGTTACGAGGTGAACAAACCATGACCTAGTATTGAAAGCAATAACAATTTAAGTTTGTCACAATCAGAAGCAAAAGCATTTTGGGAAGATAAATCAACTCTATCAACAAGAAACCTAAAGCAAAAGCATCTCAATGAAGCCAAGGACGATAGATTACATTACTTGGATGGGGGATAAAGGAAACGGCATATGGAGAAAAAATGTACTTTACCATAAATTACATACTTCTTGCGAAAGACAAGTTTATCACATTCAAAAAGAAAAAAAAAGTAATATAGATGAGTAAAGTCAAATCAAGCAGAAAATAAAGTCTAATGATGCATATAGTAAAAGTAGGGTTGAAATAGTACAACAAGATTAGTAAATTTTATTTATTGTTAATAAAAACCAAGAAATAACTTAATATCCAAGTCTGTATTATTTAGAATATTATGCAGTAAAATGTTAATGAGCTGATAGCTCTATAGCAACAAGACAACCCCAGAGCACTAGACTCCTCCAGAGAATTACTCTCCTCCTAACCGACTCATAACTTCCTACTCCGTACCCATTCACACTCTCCCTTCTCTCTCCTATAACAGAATTCCCCCATCTCCATATTCTTGACAAGTCATTCCCCATCCTAACTAACTTCTCACTCTTTCTTTTCCTAACCCCACTTTCTTTCTTCTGACACAAACATTCCATATTTTGGGCCTAACTATTGCTTCTATAATTATTCCTTGCTGAGTAACAAGTCCATGTTCACTTCCCACCTTATGATCCTTATTAGGAGTCTTATCAATTGTCTTCCACCAAATACGTCATTGGTGCACCTATTTAACATTTATCACAAAAAAAAAGGATCAAGCAGCAACAAAACAGCAAAAAAAAGGAAAACACCAGCCTTGCTTGTCTTAGACTCCCAAGGGAATGTACCATAGAATCCTGAACCATTTTTCATACTTAAATATAAGCAGAATGTAAGGGTAGGTTTGCCATTGTGGATACTTCATACTTTGATCCCAAAGAACCCTTGCATAACAAGGGGAGATGAGTATATAAAAGTATAAAGCCAATCATAGACATACACATAAAAGCTAAGGCTCTTTGGAGAGCTGGTCCGTGACAATAGGATTTAAAATAACTCATTCAGAAGTTCACAATTATATAAGACCACAAAGATCAGTGAAAAAATAAATAATTATGCAGCTGAAATGAACCAGAATACATTCCCCCGTTGGCCACAAATACTCAATTTAATTCTATTAGAGATAGACTGTACTTGTAGAATCCTAGAAGTATAACTGTACTATTGGGCCTGCACTGTAGTACTGGGATGGTCCAATTACATACATACATATATATATAATCGACATTAAGGAGCCAGCTGGCTGGTTTAGATAGAAGTTAGCTAGGTGTCACATCAGCTGCAAACGGCAACTGATTCGAACTTCCTGTAACAATACAAATACTATATCTAATCATAATAACAAATAAAGAATTTCATCAGATTTACTCTCTAATATTGCATCAGGAATTCAAACATATTACGCTTTATCCAGAAAATGTACGCAACAAAGAGAGGTCCTAACATCTCAAATAATATTCTTTCTATACACAAAACAAAATACCAAGTTAATAACAGTGAGGGTTAATCCCTTGAAAAATCAAACAAAATGCAGCAGTAAATAAAAAGTTTATCATAAAAGTTTAAAGCACTGGCTCCACTGGCAAATGGAATAAACTAATATAAACGAACCTCTTTTGAAAAAACTTGATTCAATGCATAATAATCAAAAAATATTTGCAGTGTTGAGGAATCCTCTAGGGCAGGCTTCCATCCCGATGGAACCTGCACAACCAGTGCCAATTCAAGATCAAGAACTGCAGACCAGACAAAACCAAACAACTATCTATGTACACATATTATACCTGAACAGTACCAATTTCATCTGAACTTTCATCATATGATGTCCCCATAAAATCAAATGATAAACAACTGAGAGAAAGCATAAGAGAAAGTTCCTGCAACTTGTTCCCAACTGAATTTTTTACAAAAACAAAGAACGATTACTAAATTCAAAGCACGGCATCAGTTTAAAACTTTGAAAATGAAAAAATGTATACAATCATGTTCATAACAAATATATGATATACCATCAGATTTTAACTGGAAGAGAGAAGTTAATGATATCGAGAATATCTGAAAAAGTGAGTGATCCCTGAAAGAGCTAGCTATCCTCCGTTGCCTAGCAGCAGGTAATCCAGGATTGTGCTGAAAATATATAATAAAATAAATAAAAATAACAACAACTATATCAGCAAAAAAGTTCTAAGCAAATATAATACTTAATTCTATACGGAGATATCAAAATAAATAATGTTGTATTGCAAGAGAATATGCACAGCCACAGTACAAAATTTATGGAATATTTTGTTGCACAAGCTATGAATCAAACACCAACAAGAAGTAAACACATCCGAGCAAATAAAACAATGAAATAAAAATATTAAGAAAATGGGTGCTTCTGCATATCTAAGTTCAGTTTTTCTGCAGTATCTAAGCTCAGTTTTTATGCGGTAATGTTGTTCAGTGACAATATGTCGTTACTCTTCAGAGGCATTACGTATATCGTCTACCCATTAACCCTTGCAATTAAGGTTATCAAATTCGAAAGTTTACGTAAACTCGTGAGAGTTGAGTAAACTCGTGAGAGTTGAGTAAACTCGTGAGAGTTGAGTAAACTCAACTCGTAAACTCGAAAGAGTTTACTTCAGATGAAAAAAATTATATAAATAATATCTTAATTCAAATAAGTCTACAAAATTATATAACTTTAAATAAATAAAATTTATAGTTATATTGTTCATAAAAGTAAAACATAAATACTTGGATTATTGTCATTAATTTTGATGCATTTCATTAAATATATAACTTTCAAGCTTGTAAAATCGCTCCAAAATCACAAAATTCTACACGATACTACCGATTTCACAGTCGATTCTACCAAGTTTACGCAAAAAACGAGTTTACTTCCGAGTTAACTCGGAAGCCATGTCTAGGAACGTAAACTGAGTTTACGAGTTAACTCGAGAGTTTGATAACCATGCTTGCAATGCTAAAATGGTGGATATGAGTTAAAAGAAGACCATGTCAAAGTACCAAACCATATAACAACACAATATGATGCTAATATTGACAACTCACAGTTTTGACATCCCATATCAATCAGTCTCCAAGATAGCAACAACTAAACCAAACAAAGCAGACACAATGCAAACAAATAGTTCCTAATACTCATATATAATAGATGCTCAAATCTCAAAATTTACTCAAGTGTGAAGATGCAGAAAACTTATACTAGAAAACTTATAACTTAAAGACAAAACCATCATTGACTTCAGGCAAAGCATACAAAAACAAATAAGCAACAACAAATAAAAAAACACAACAAAATAAAAGTGCAGTCCTAAGAAGTGTGAAACAAATGCTTTGAGATACACCAAGTGCACAGCTTTTAATAATCAAGCTATTACTTCCTGTTGAAATATAAAGCATTGATTCTGACCTGATTTATCTCAGAAACTAACTGATACAATATCCTCAAACCTATAGCATAGTGATGTTGTGCCTGCTAAAAGTATCAATTGGTCAGATTAAAATTCAAAACAATCAAATCTGTAGTACAAAAGAAGATATATTTAATAATTAATAAATATAGTAAAAACAGCAAGTACACAATCAAAACCTCAAACAACACATGCCAGTAACAGAGAAACTAGTCAGCATGGTGGATTGTGGTGGTTAATAGAACTTGACTCTGTCAACCAAAATCTTCTTTGTTATCCTATCCTACATCTAATTTACGATATGTTAATACTCCCAATAAAATTAAAAATATTTGTTCAAGAATAACAATATAAACTTATTATAAATATTCTTATGGGTCGTACAACTAGTTTGGGATACAAATATCCTCCATTTCACGCAATATCTCCAACCACCACCTCTCCACTTTGCATCTTCTTTTTCATCGATTGTCCTGTCTACATTGCATGTTTTTAGCATTGTAGAGTCATGTCTCCTTTTCACATCATATGTTGTGGCATCTCCTCCACACAAGTCCCCAACAACCATGGCATAACTCTTCTCTAGCACCATGATCTTCCCATTGAAGTCTTGTCTCTTTACTCCATGTCGTGAGAGTGTGTTGTTTTACCCACCCACCCGGTCATTCTTTTTTTATTATTTTGTTCCTACTACTTTTCACTCATTATATTAGTCTATGTGGATGATATCATTGTTACTTGAAATGATGAAAAGGAGCAACAAAGGTTGAAATATTTTCTATGAAATTATCGGAAACGAGTAATCAACCTACAAACTAGCAAATACACTTGTTGATCCAAATAAAAAGTTGAGAAGTACAAACGATGATGTTGTTGTGGACAAAATTTTGGTGAGACTTACTTATCTATCTCATGTTAGACCATATATGGTTTTTTTTTGTGAGTCTAGTCTGTTCATTTATGCATCAACATAAGAAAGCACATTTACAAATTACTCCTGGAATTGTCAAATATTTAAAAGGGACAATAGGAAGAGGAATTTTGTTGAAAAGAAACAAGAATGTCAATCTTGAGGCATATACAGATGTTGATTCTGCATGCTCAGTTATGGATAGAAGGTCAACTACTAGTTATTGCACCTTCCATCATGGAAACCTAGTAACTTGGAATAGTAAAAGATAAATGGTGGTAGCTAGATCTAGTGTCGAAGCAGAATTTTGAGCAATGACTCAAGGAATATATGAATTGTTATGGCTGAAGATTACACTGGAAGCCTTAAAGACAAAGGAGGATGAACCTATAAGGTTATATTATAACAATTAATCAACAATCAACATACTGCACAACCCTATCCAACATGCTAAAGGAATTTTCTCTATGGAAAATGCAAAAGATTGTAGGAAAGCTATGCTTCCAAGAGAATGGTGGGAGGTATTTTGGGGATGGAGCTTCAGAGTTGAAGAGGTTTGCTATTCGAGTTTTAAGCTTAGCATGCAGTTCTTAGGGGTGTGAGCATGATTAGAGCTCATTTCAAATGGTTATTCAAGTTTATCAAGTTATTTGTGGTTTTTAATTTTATTTATTTGGTGTATAATTTTTAGAAATTCATTTATCTCTAGGTTCATACAAATGGAAGAAACCGTTTGCATCACAAAAAGACAACTGACTTGGTTTATGTCACGTATAACTTGAAGCCGAAAATAAAATAAAGTATAACAGATAATGAACATAATTATGTTTTAGCGGGTAAGATATATTAGAAGATAAAACACCAAATCTTCATTGGACTCAAGTTCAACCAACTACATATATTTAAGTAGGAAGCTTCATTTTGTTAAAAAAATAAGACAATTAGAGGGGGAATCTTTCTTCTTGGCTTCACTTATAGTTGTATTCTGTATTTATTTTGTAACAATGTGATTTTCCTATAGTTCAAGTTTTCATCTAGTAGATGGTGAAGGAGAGAAAATCAATATATAGCCTTAAAAAGCAATAAAGACATATACAAACATGTGTTTGAATGGACTCTCAAACTTCATCACTCAATACATGCAGCTGGTTATTTTTTGAAACCCCATGACCAAAGATCACCACAGACCAAAAGATAAGTCTGCAAAAAAAAATTCCAGAAAGTGCGTTTTATTGTAACATTTACATAATCCATATCATGTAACTAGCACTAACCCCATTAAATATTCAAGACCAAACAAAATTTGAAGCCTTGCTGCCATAGATTTCCAAATAATCCAGAATTCCTATACATAATTTCTACCATTTTGCAAAGAAGTTGTGCAAAGTCCAAGGGAAAAGACATAAAACTCTAGCAATTTCAACTTCCAAAAAACCTCAAGGACAACAAGCACTTTCAAAGAATAATACAAGAAACCTAAGCATGGTAAAAAAGCATAGACCCTACAACTACTTTATAATGGCCTTTAATTTATGAGGGATAGAATCTAATATCAAAAGTCACGAAATGCTTAATAGCACAGTAAAGAAATAACAAATCAAAGCCGCACATTTTAATGCTTGATGCACTTTACTGGATTGCCAAAACAAAACACACGGGAAATATATGGACTCCCATATCAAATTTTAACATTCATCGTGTCACCTGACTCAAGAAGTTCATTGCCTCCTTAACAACTTCCCTGAATTTGTCATCATCAAGCCAACCAAACTTTGTAATGCGACAAAAGAGTTGGATCAAGGATCCAAGAACAAAGGGCTCCAGTTCTGGTCCTTTGCTTGCCAGATAATTTATGAGGTAGTTTCCTTCAAAAAAAAAATAGCAATTTAATCAATTTGGGCTAAAAGAGAATAGGAAATAGAGCAACCACAGTGAGGGAAAATTGACAGCAAGGTAATCGAAAATACTGAACCCAAATTCCCCAAAAACAACACGAAAAAGAAATAAGAGAAAACTCAAATTATCCACAAAATAAGGTGATGCCAATTTTGGAAAAGAGACTTCAATACATGCAAAATTAAGTCAACAAGTATCTTAGAATGTAATTGACGAGGTTCAAACATCGCTCGGTAAATTCTGTTTAGGAAATAGAGAAATAATGTATTCTTTCCCGCAGACCCAAGCCAAATATTCACAGCCCCTAAAATACTCCTAGTCATAATCATCTGCAAGCAAGAATATTACGAATATCAATCCGGAGCTGTAACGGAAGGCTTTGCTCAGTCACTTGCTTCAACAAGCTCGAACTTGCCAACATCAATGCATACGGAGAGGATGCATTATCCAGAACATATTGGCACTGCGAAATGTAGTCACTGTTCAAGGAAAAGCATTTCAGTGTGCTTTCCGCTTGTGCTCTTTCAACAGAATCCTGCGAGTTATAAAGCCTCTCGCACATTGCTTCCAGCTGGGCTAAAGTCTCCATTCTTCACTATGTACGAAGTGTATCCAACAATTCAGATGAAGAAGTCAGTTCTTCTACTTTTTCCCACGTATAACCAATATATATCTACAAGATTTCATGTGAATTCAAGCATATATTTAGAGGTGGTAGAAACACACAAAAAAGAAACTAAAGCAAGAATCAGTTTAATACAAGCACCACACAACACCAGAGTTGATAAAATTTGATAAGGTAACACTAAAATATTAAATGTTTACAGGTGTACAAGATAATGTTTTCAAATCTGAAACTGTTTCAATTACAAGTATACTCTAAAATACAAAGATAGCTCTGTATAAAAGGATCACAGCAGAATTCGCCATCAAATCCAGCTACAATAGCACTTGTCCAAGTAAAATGATCAGTGCAGTCCTGACAGAAAAAAAAAGGAAATTATTTAAAAAGTAATTCATAATGTAGAATCTATTAATTAAAAAAACTTTAAGCACATGATAGAAAAAATACAAAAACATGTAAACAACTGACATTGTCTTGATCATTATCAAGAAATTGTTCTGAATTCTAAGCAAATCTTGTTAAGACCATAAGAGCAACATCATTAAAGCATGGTAACATATCACGTGTCAAGGCCTGTAAGAGGATGCCCATGAATCACATCGCATTTCCCCAAAACCAGAAATGAAACTAGACTTTAACTCTAAAAGAAGAAAATATATTCACAACAAGATGCAACTCATACTAGATGAAAGATATGTCGCTCCCTCACCTTCCTTAATCAAGATAATATTGTATAACATAGTGGCAAGAATGTTCCTTCTTCCCGTAAAAATTGGGTATGGTAAGAGATAAAAATCAAAATCAGTCATTGAAGTTATTGGCATAAACTATGATTGTTTTACAATAATAATACCTACATGCACTATATATGAACCTTTGTTAGCACCTATTAGCAAACCATATTTTGGTCAATACGCACTTAAAAAAGAGTAAATCCACAACGAATGAGTACTTGCCAAGTTTTGAAGAAGGTATCTCTCACTGGGCTATCAATAGTGACAAATAGTGCACTATACCAGATTTAGGTCACTGCGTTATACACACCTTGTATTGACCCCTTCATTCTTCTCCACTCATGCACACAACCACTCTCCAAGCTATCTCTTATTTTTTTTCAGTGACTCACTCCATTTTCAATGACCTGCTCAGTTCACTACTACAGATTTCTTTCTTCATTTTTGTGCTCGGTTTCTTTTTTTCTTTTTCTTTTTCTTTTTTTTGTGCTCCGTGGGNATACTCCCAATAAAATTAAAAATATTTGTTCAAGAATAACAATATAAACTTATTATAAATATTCTTATGGGTCGTACAACTAGTTTGGGATACAAATATCCTCCATTTCACGCAATATCTCCAACCACCACCTCTCCACTTTGCATCTTCTTTTTCATCGATTGTCCTGTCTACATTGCATGTTTTTAGCATTGTAGAGTCATGTCTCCTTTTCACATCATATGTTGTGGCATCTCCTCCACACAAGTCCCCAACAACCATGGCATAACTCTTCTCTAGCACCATGATCTTCCCATTGAAGTCTTGTCTCTTTACTCCATGTCGTGAGAGTGTGTTGTTTTACCCACCCACCCGGTCATTCTTTTTTTATTATTTTGTTCCTACTACTTTTCACTCATTATATTAGTCTATGTGGATGATATCATTGTTACTTGAAATGATGAAAAGGAGCAACAAAGGTTGAAATATTTTCTATGAAATTATCGGAAACGAGTAATCAACCTACAAACTAGCAAATACACTTGTTGATCCAAATAAAAAGTTGAGAAGTACAAACGATGATGTTGTTGTGGACAAAATTTTGGTGAGACTTACTTATCTATCTCATGTTAGACCATATATGGTTTTTTTTTGTGAGTCTAGTCTGTTCATTTATGCATCAACATAAGAAAGCACATTTACAAATTACTCCTGGAATTGTCAAATATTTAAAAGGGACAATAGGAAGAGGAATTTTGTTGAAAAGAAACAAGAATGTCAATCTTGAGGCATATACAGATGTTGATTCTGCATGCTCAGTTATGGATAGAAGGTCAACTACTAGTTATTGCACCTTCCATCATGGAAACCTAGTAACTTGGAATAGTAAAAGATAAATGGTGGTAGCTAGATCTAGTGTCGAAGCAGAATTTTGAGCAATGACTCAAGGAATATATGAATTGTTATGGCTGAAGATTACACTGGAAGCCTTAAAGACAAAGGAGGATGAACCTATAAGGTTATATTATAACAATTAATCAACAATCAACATACTGCACAACCCTATCCAACATGCTAAAGGAATTTTCTCTATGGAAAATGCAAAAGATTGTAGGAAAGCTATGCTTCCAAGAGAATGGTGGGAGGTATTTTGGGGATGGAGCTTCAGAGTTGAAGAGGTTTGCTATTCGAGTTTTAAGCTTAGCATGCAGTTCTTAGGGGTGTGAGCATGATTAGAGCTCATTTCAAATGGTAATTCAAGTTTATCAAGTTATTTGTGGTTTTTAATTTTATTTATTTGGTGTATAATTTTTAAAAATTCATTTATCTCTAGGTTCATACAAATGGAAGAAACCGGTTTGCATCACAAAAAGACGACTGACTTGGTTTATGTCACGTATAACTTGAAGCCGAAAATAAAATAAAGTATAACAGATAATGAACATAATTATGTTTTAGCGGGTAAGATATTAGAAGATAAAACACCAAATCTTCATTGGACTCAAGTTCAACCAACTACATATATTTAAGTAGGAAGCTTCATTTTGTTAAAAAAATAAGACAATTAGAGGGGGAATCTTTCTTCTTGGCTTCACTTATAGTTGTATTCTGTATTTATTTTGTAACAATGTGATTTTCCTATAGTTCAAGTTTTCATCTAGTAGATGGTGAAGGAGAGAAAATCAATATATAGCCTTAAAAAGCAATAAAGACATATACAAACATGTGTTTGAATGGACTATCAAACTTCATCACTCAATACATGCAGCTGGTTATTTTTTGAAACCCCATGACCAAAGATCACCACAGACCAAAAGATAAGTCTGCAAAAAAAAATTCCAGAAAGTGCGTTTTATTGTAACATTTACATAATCCATATCATGTAACTAGCACTAACCCCATTAAATATTCAAGACCAAACAAAATTTGAAGCCTTGCTGCCATAGATTTCCAAATAATCCAGAATTCCTATACATAATTTCTACCATTTTGCAAAGAAGTTGTGCAAAGTCCAAGGGAAAAGACATAAAACTCTAGCAATTTCAACTTCCAAAAAACCTCAAGGACAACAAGCACTTTCAAAGAATAATACAAGAAACCTAAGCATGGTAAAAAAGCATAGACCCTACAACTACTTTATAATGGCCTTTAATTTATGAGGGATAGAATCTAATATCAAAAGTCACGAAATGCTTAATAGCACAGTAAAGAAATAACAAATCAAAGCCGCACATTTTAATGCTTGATGCACTTTACTGGATTGCCAAAACAAAACACACGGGAAATATATGGACTCCCATATCAAATTTTAACATTCATCGTGTCACCTGACTCAAGAAGTTCATTGCCTCCTTAACAACTTCCCTGAATTTGTCATCATCAAGCCAACCAAACTTTGTAATGCGACAAAAGAGTTGGATCAAGGATCCAAGAACAAAGGGCTCCAGTTCTGGTCCTTTGCTTGCCAGATAATTTATGAGGTAGTTTCCTTCAAAAAAAAAATAGCAATTTAATCAATTTGGGCTAAAAGAGAATAGGAAATAGAGCAACCACAGTGAGGGAAAATTGACAGCAAGGTAATCGAAAATACTGAACCCAAATTCCCCAAAAACAACACGAAAAAGAAATAAGAGAAAACTCAAATTATCCACAAAATAAGGTGATGCCAATTTTGGAAAAGAGACTTCAATACATGCAAAATTAAGTCAACAAGTATCTTAGAATGTAATTGACGAGGTTCAAACATCGCTCGGTAAATTCTGTTTAGGAAATAGAGAAATAATGTATTCTTTCCCGCAGACCCAAGCCAAATATTCACAGCCCCTAAAATACTCCTAGTCATAATCATCTGCAAGCAAGAATATTACGAATATCAATCCGGAGCTGTAACGGAAGGCTTTGCTCAGTCACTTGCTTCAACAAGCTCGAACTTGCCAACATCAATGCATACGGAGAGGATGCATTATCCAGAACATATTGGCACTGCGAAATGTAGTCACTGTTCAAGGAAAAGCATTTCAGTGTGCTTTCCGCTTGTGCTCTTTCAACAGAATCCTGCGAGTTATAAAGCCTCTCGCACATTGCTTCCAGCTGGGCTAAAGTCTCCATTCTTCACTATGTACGAAGTGTATCCAACAATTCAGATGAAGAAGTCAGTTCTTCTACTTTTTCCCACGTATAACCAATATATATCTACAAGATTTCATGTGAATTCAAGCATATATTTAGAGGTGGTAGAAACACACAAAAAAGAAACTAAAGCAAGAATCAGTTTAATACAAGCACCACACAACACCAGAGTTGATAAAATTTGATAAGGTAACACTAAAATATTAAATGTTTACAGGTGTACAAGATAATGTTTTCAAATCTGAAACTGTTTCAATTACAAGTATACTCTAAAATACAAAGATAGCTCTGTATAAAAGGATCACAGCAGAATTCGCCATCAAATCCAGCTACAATAGCACTTGTCCAAGTAAAATGATCAGTGCAGTCCTGACAGAAAAAAAAAGGAAATTATTTAAAAAGTAATTCATAATGTAGAATCTATTAATTAAAAAAACTTTAAGCACATGATAGAAAAAATACAAAAACATGTAAACAACTGACATTGTCTTGATCATTATCAAGAAATTGTTCTGAATTCTAAGCAAATCTTGTTAAGACCATAAGAGCAACATCATTAAAGCATGGTAACATATCACGTGTCAAGGCCTGTAAGAGGATGCCCATGAATCACATCGCATTTCCCCAAAACCAGAAATGAAACTAGACTTTAACTCTAAAAGAAGAAAATATATTCACAACAAGATGCAACTCATACTAGATGAAAGATATGTCGCTCCCTCACCTTCCTTAATCAAGATAATATTGTATAACATAGTGGCAAGAATGTTCCTTCTTCCCGTAAAAATTGGGTATGGAAAGAGATAAAAATCAAAATCAGTCATTGAAGTTATTGGCATAAACTATGATTGTTTTACAATAATAATACCTACATGCACTATATATGAACCTTTGTTAGCACCTATTAGCAAACCATATTTTGGTCAATACGCACTTAAAAAAGAGTAAATCCACAACGAATGAGTACTTGCCAAGTTTTGAAGAAGGTATCTCTCACTGGGCTATCAATAGTGACAAATAGTGCACTATACCAGATTTAGGTCACTGCGTTATACACACCTTGTATTGACCCCTTCATTCTTCTCCACTCATGCACACAACCACTCTCCAAGCTATCTCTTATTTTTTTTCAGTGACTCACTCCATTTTCAATGACCTGCTCAGTTCACTACTACAGATTTCTTTCTTCATTTTTGTGCTCGGTTTCTTTTTTTCTTTTTCTTTTTCTTTTTTTTGTGCTCCGTGGGTCTTTCTCCTTCCACTTTCACATATATTTTCCTTTCTTTGCTTGGCTCTTTCTTTTTCAGCCACTATGTATTTTCTTCTTCTTAGTCACTATCAATTATTCTTTTTCTTTTTTCTCTTACTGTTCACATCAGCACCAGTAGCTACTTGTAAGTTTTCTATCGGTACTACAGGTTTTATTATTAATTACGAATAGGTTAAGAATTGAATATATATATTCTATTTCTGAGTGCTTGTATTAAATATTTATAACAAATAAATTAGTAAGAAAGGAGAGACACAAATGGAAGAGAAAAAAAATCACCAAAAATAATATCGAACGATGGCTAACACAATAAGTATAGACACAGCACATCAAATCCATCTACATCTACCAAAGACACCCTCTAAAATCACCATTATATTTAAGAAATGCAAATTGAGAATAATAAAGTCTTTCAGAAAATTGCTAAGCTCTAAAATCAACACTCAGTAAATGTTAATCTGCAAATTGACACTTCACTGAAATGGACCCACACCGTGTATGCATAGGCTGCCAGCC
>NW_025903315.1:4622-35846 GCF_018835915.1 Vigna umbellata
ATGCGGGTGTGACGATTGACGAGGTTCGGGATCCCCAGGCTCAGGTGCCTATACCCACTCCAGAAATTCATTTTGTGGGGGAGGCCATAGGATCATTTGTAGCCTGGCCTAGATCATGTCACACATTGCTACTCCACATGTATAATATTTTTATTGATGTTAAATTTAAAAATATTTATTGATAACTTTGAAATTCTTGTCTTCAGTTCACACGTCCTTAGAAGCAGCCGATGCATGAGCCAGTCATAGACGAAGATGATGACATGGCTGAAGCGGAGGATGATCCTCTATCAAAGCTAATGACAAGATTACCCAGGTTGAAGAGAGGAGCATTTGAAATATACTGGGATTTTAGAGTATTTGGTCTCCTCCCCCATGTGCCATTATATATCACATTCAATGATGCATTGGAGATCATTGGGGGAGACATGCTGTTGAATATTTCCATCCTTCAACTATGGTGCATGTAAGATAGTTAAATTTTTTTCCATATTAGTTTTATTTAGATTTCTAGTTTCTAACAACTTAACTTTGTTGTTTTAGGTCATGGGAGACATCATTGTAGACCAAGGTCGGTCTTCCATGTACGGATTTGTTGAACCTCAGATCATTCAATCTTCTGGTAACACACTTGAAAGCAAACAATATTATTTACAAACATGGATGGCTGAGTCAAATAGAGACGTATACATTGTGCCATACATTGATGGGTATGTGTTGTTTTATGTAAAAGTTCATTAAAGTTTACTTAATTAGTTTACTCACTATTTATGATTTCATGATAGGTCTCACTGGCAGCTGATGGTCATCATTCCCAAACCAGGTAAAATTATATGGTTTTGTTCGCTGCATAAGAAGATGAAAAATGATTTGAGAAACATGCTTCGAGGGTAAGTGTTACTCCAAAAATGACTTTGAATTTCATGTTGACCTTAAATTTTTATGATAATAGTATATTAATTTACTTTGTGTTTTCAATCTAAATAGAGTTATGGGTAAAATCCGAGGTCAATTAGTTCAAGTTTTGTATCCAAAGGTTGTAGGTCATTTATAGTTCTAATTTCATTTTCTATGTTATTGAATGATCTAAATTCTTGACTATTTAGTTTGGCATTTTTTAGTAACAAGCAGCTAGAGTCATGGAATGTGGTTTATGTCGAGTCTTGGAATTAGAGACCATCATTCGAGCTGCCATTTACACAAACGGAGTGAGGTATTGATGCATACCTTTAATACAATACATACAAATCAAATATATCTTGAACAATATGAAAAACATAATGAAATCTTCTTCATTGGCAGCACTTTCAAGAGTACAATCTCCTATACTAGAGGACACAATTAGGCAAATAAGGCAGGAGTGGACAAACTTATCTTATGCAAAGATCGAGCTAGGAACACTTATATTGTTGGATGGAAAAAAATTAATTAGGGTTAGTTTAAGTTTATATTTTGAGTTTTGGTTATCGATGTGTTTTTTTAGATGTAAGTGAACCTTTCTTTAGTTGAACCAACACACACAACATACAATAATATAATATATATATATATATATAGTATACTCTTCTGGGAATATTTTATGTTTTTCAGGTGTGGTTTTATTGTAAAAAATAAATTATTTTTTTTTTAAAAAAAAACAGTAGAGGTCTGTCAGTGCACAAACAGACGTCCAATGAGCTACAATGGACAAAACGTTCCAAGGCTTATAGACGTCGGATATGGATACATCCGACGTCTATATAGACGTCGGGTATATACAGTCTGACGTCTGTATAGACGTTTTTGTGTATACAGTCTGACGTTTGATTAACGTCACCCACAAAGACGTCGGGTCTAGATCTGACGTTAAAAGGCCTAAATAACAGACGTCTAAAGCCCTTTCTGTAGTAGTGAACTCATGTGTGAGAATGGCAGGAGGTCCTTTAACCTTAGGGTATCGAGGTAATCTTCACTGGACTTACCTTCTTGTTGTTTCACCACCACAAGTGCATATACACCTATAGCTACACATTCATACAATCTGGATGATCTATGCATGAATTATGGTGTTCGGTCATAACTACTTGAGTATTTGATTTGCATATGTTTGTTTGTATTCGGTTTTGGTATGTTCTAGTGTTCGACCTTGTATTGTTTGGACTTGTGAGAAATGTATGTATGTATATACAATTAAATTACATTAGCTTACCCTTATTTCCTGTTTTTGTCCATGTTCCTATTCAGTTTTTCTCTTGCATTGATCACCTTTGGGTATGAGCAGAGATAGAGGAGTGCTCGGTGGACAAGCTTTGGAGGAAGAAGAAAGACCAGCCGTTTAGTAGTAATTTACTGTTTAATCCTATTAATAGTTTTTTGTATTAACCGTTCGGTTATAATCCTAACTTGGTGATATCAGGTGAAAAACTGTTATTTTTATACTTAAAATTTATATAAAAAACAACTGTTATGACTAGAAACTAGCTTGGAATCATGCTTTGCTTATGTTTTGGAAAATAAGAGATTGGACAGGTTTTTGCTAATTTCCTTGTTTTTGCAGGTTTTTGAGAGAATTTGATGAAAGAAGTGAAGTGGGACAGAGATGAAATCAGAAAAGGACACAAAAAGTGCAAAAGAAGAGAAGCCGCAAGTACTGCTCAATGCCAATTATCGCTGAGTGACACTTTCAAGCACCCGTTGGCACCACTGAGGGCTAAAAATGCAACTAAGGGGCAGAATAGAAGACGCGCTATTGCCGCGGAGCGGTATTTACCGCTGAGCGCCACTTTTATGGGCTTGGGCTTACTTTTATGTAATTTTTAGAATAATATATAAGGTTTTAGTTAACCTAGGTCAGTCATCTTTGGCTGGGAAGAAGCAGAAACACGGCCTTTCACCCCTTGGAGGAGGATTTTGGATGCTAAGGCTCCTTTCTCACTTTCTACGATTTCTATCTTGTCAATCTTTCATTTGTTTCATCTAGGTTCACCATGAATATGGTGAACTAAACTTTTATTGTTGTTGGGGAATCAATGTAATCCGCTTTGAAACTCTCAGTAGGAATTTGTTCTTCAAATCTTCTTTAAGATAAAGTTTCTTCAATTAATGCTTAGGGTTTCTTCTCTGCTCCAAAGCAGCATTTGTTAAACTCATTCGATGTCAATGATCATTGTTTTGTCAATTGGACACATACGGAAAATCATAGATCTGGAGGAATCTCTCTCAATAGTGTATAAACCTAGACTATAAGAGTATGATAGTTGATGCCTTTAAGCTTCTGGTCCCTATAATGCATGATAATTGCTAGGGAGACAAGACATTGTAAACTAATGATTATGATTAGGCTTCTTGCCGAGGACATGGGTTTAAGGTAATTTAGAAAGTGGCATTAACAATTAATGAAGAAAGATGATTCCTGGAATACATGAGAGTGATAAGGATGAATTGATAAACCCCAAACAACATAATCATCCATCATACTTCCATTCACGTGTTTTTGTTTCTTCTTACCATTGATCAATCCAATGCATACATATTTACTTTTGAGTATTTGCTTTAAATCTTAATCAATGGGTTTTACAAAATCTTAGCTAATCAACAAACCACACAACTATTAGGCTGTTGATGGACAAATTTATGAACACCGAAAAACGGCGCCACAAACTTGTTGAAACAATCGGCAGTGTGGCCGAATTGTTTCAGTAATAAACTCGGTTAAGGACCAAGTATCGTTCTCCCAAAGGACTCCCACGGCCTAGCTTTAGTTAGTCATTGCGTTGTATTATAAGACTAAGAACGAATATACGTGAAAGTTTAATAGAAAACGAGAAAATAACATGTATGCATGAATGTGATCAATGGCTTAAAACAAAATACCAAAACATTCAATGAAATATATGGAAGAGTATGTTGTTGGGGTTATCACTATTCATTTTATCCACTCTCATTATACTTTAGGAATTCAACATTCTTTTATCATTGTGTAATGTCACTCTCTAAATTACCTTGCAAGAAGGCCTATCCCTAATTACGAGTTCATACATCCTAGCATTCCTAATAATTAGTTCTTTTAGTGCAGGAGTCTTAACGGCAACCATATATATTGGGAGAAATTCCCGGATTAGACTTTCCCCGACGTTCACTGTATCAACAAAATCAATAATCATGCATGAATGAGTTAAACAAAGACAAGCATTGAGCAAAGAGGAAAAACCCTTAAACTAATGATGAAAGAAGCAGCTCTCAAATAAGATGTTAAACACTAATTCCAATATATGAGAGTTTCACAAGACTGACATGATTCCCCAACCAACAATACCAAGGTGTGTTCACCATATTCATGGTGAAACTATGAGAATAATAATGAAGAATGAAAGATAAAACCCTAGAAAGAGGTGAAGAGGTAGCTGAGCATCCAGATCCTCCTTCAAAGGGGTGGAAAGAGAGAGTGTTTGCTTCGTTGTCTGCCAAATATACAACCCTAGGACGTCCCTAAGCTTGTATACTATTCTAAAATTACAGAAAAATTAGGCCCACGCCAATAAGTGTTGCCGTCAGCGTGTACTTAAGTACCGCTCAGCGGTTAAGTGGTGAGTGGTTTCTTCCCTCAGCGGCATTTTGCCCTCAGCGATCCCCCGTGAGCTTCTGGGGAGTGCCGCTCAGCGGAAGACTGCCGCTGAGCGGCAGTTGCGGCTTCTCCTTTTGCACTTTTTGATGTCTTTTCTGATTTCATTCTCTCCTTCTTCACTTCTTTCACCAAATTCACCTTAAAATATGCACAAAAACACTGAAATCAAGCATAAACCTGTCCAGCTCTCTATTATGAAAATATGAATAAAAAAAAAAGCATGATTTCAAGCTAGTTTCTAAGTGTTAAAGGTTGCTTTTAGTATCAATTTCAAGCATGAAAATAACAGTTTTTCAACTGTTATCACAACCCCAAACTTAGAACTTTGCTTGTCCTCAAGCAAACAAGATGTAACTCAATCTTCTACCAATTCATATGATGGTTCACTCATTCAAAAATTTCTTTTCAAGATAAGCAAAGACTTCAATCAAACTTTTGACCAAGATTTCAATCAAGATGTGCACATGCTTTAGTGTTCACAAAGTCAGTTAATATCAAACAAATGCTATTTTTCATGAATGATCAATAAATGTAGCATGGATGTTCATGTGCTCATGGAATACTTCCTCACCAGGTAAAGTGTTTCACTCACACACAAGTGTATAAGAGGTAATCACTCATTCACTCCACTATCACAATGTCACATGAATCAACTTTGCCTTTCGTTTAACCATAATCAAAACATTTACAAGCATGCATCATCACAAGGACTTTTCAATGGCTTATAACGTTGCTAGGCTAATCAAGAAAATTGGTTTTTCTGGATCACAAAATCCTTGAGTTAAGAGAATAATAACAACACAATTATTCTTATTTTTCCCAACTTCCTTTTACATTGAGCTTCGCTTTTTTCCTTTCTCATTGGGAGACAATGTTAAGTTATGGTTAAACTCTTTTCCAGAAGAAAGCTGTACAAAGTGGGAAGTTGTGGTTGCAAAGTTTTTAAACAAATACTTCCCACAATCTAAAGTTAATAAAGGGAAGCAAGAGATATCTTCTTTCAGACAAGGCATGAAAGAGACATTAGGTCAAGCATGGGATCGTTATAAAAGTTTTTTGAAAAAAACTCCCACGCATGGCTTTGATGAAGCAGCAGTAGTCTTACTTTTCCTTGGAGGTCTTGGTTCACAAACCAAGTTGATGCTAGATGCCTCAGCAGGAGGTAATATTAAATGGAAGACTCTAGAGGAAGCAACTGAGCTGATAGAAAATATGGCTACTAATGACAATGAGTTGCATAGTAAAAGAGGAACTCCAATTTTACAATTGCAATCAACTAATGCCTTGCTCGCTTAGAACAAAATCATTATTAAGCAATTGGAAGAAGTAACAAAGAAGCTTTCCCTTTTACCTCAAGAGATAAATAATATTTCAATGGCCCAAAGGCAGCAGAAATAGTGACAACCAAAATCTAGTCCATATGCGAAAACCACAAAATTGGAGGATACCTTTCAGCAATTCATGAAAATGAGCGCCTCTTATTGTAAAAATGTGGATGTTGCATTCAATAATATGAAGATGAATCTTAGGCGAGTGGTTAACAAGATAGAAGGCTGTGAAAAGAATGCAAAGAGTACTTTGAGGGAAGAGTGTAAAACCATTGTAACCAGAAGCGGTAAAGTGTTAGAGGAGAGAAAAGAGAGAGAAAAGAGAGAGAAAATAAGAGTGGGAAAGAGACACTTGAGTGGAAAGATAAGGTTGAGAAAGAAAAAAAAGAGAGAGGAGGACGATGAGAAAAAGAAGAAAGAAAGTTAGAAAAGATACTTCCTTATCCAAATATTTATTCAAGGAAGGAGAAATAAAAACAGTTTGAAAGGTTCATGGAGATGTTTAAAAAACTAGAGATTACTATTCCCTTCTCTGAAGGATTGCAACAGATGTCATCTTATGCAAAATTTTTGAAGGAACTCCTTACAAAGAAAAGAAAATACATTGAGAAGGAGACCATTGAAGGGCAAGGTAACTGCAGTGCAACCATACAACAATTTCCTCCTAAGTTTAAAGATCTAGGGAGCTTCACTATTCCATGCACCATAGGAGAGTTGGAAGTTGGAAGGGCGCTGATTGATTTGGGAGCTAGCAGCAATTTGATGTCGCTTTCTGTGTTTACAAGAATTGAGGGTTTAGAACTAAAACCCACTAGAATGACACTTCAATTGGCGGACAGGTCTCTTAAATATCCGTATGGGGTAGTTGAAGATGTGCTGGTAAGGGTTGACAAATTTGTTTTTCCAGTGGATTTTGTTATAATGGAAATGGAGGAAAATGGAGATGTGCCTCTCATTCTTGGGAGACCATTTATGAAGACTTCTAGAGTTCTAATTGATGTGGAGAATGATAAGCTTGAATTGAGAGTTCAAGATGAAGAAGTGAATTTTGATGTATTCAAAGCCATGACACATCCGAAAGATGATAAAGCATGTTTTCAACTTGATGCACTTGATGAAGCTTGTATGGTACAAGAAAGGATGGTACATTATTCTTCTCCATTAGAGAAAACTCTTATTGATACTTGTGAAGAATTAAATGAAGAAGAAAAGAAATTGATAGATGAATGTATGACGAACTTGGAAACATTAAAGGAGATTCCAGTGGAAGATGCTAAGTTTGAGACGCTTGATACTAAAGAAGAAGTCAAAGCAAAGAAGTTAGAATTAAAAATGTTACCATCACACTTAAAATATGTTTTTCTAGAAGAAGATGGAACAAAACCAATCATCATCAGTAATTATTTGCTTCCTTAAGAAGAAGGAAAGTTGTTAGAAATATTGAAAGCCAACAAAGCAGCTATTGGACGGTCAATCTCAGATCTTAAAGGTATAATTCCAACTTATTGCATGGACATGATCTTTATGGAAGATAGATATAGGCCGAGTGCTCAACCACAGAGAAGACCAAATCCTGTCATGAAGGAGGTGGTTAGAAAAGAAGTATTGAAGCTATTGGAAGCTGGCATTATTTATCCAATCTATGAAGTGAATGGGTAAGTCCAGTGTAGGTAGTTCCAAATAAAGGTGGGATGACAGTTATCCATAATGAAAAGAATGAGCTTATTCCTACTCGGACTATTACTGGATGACAAATGTGCATTGATTACAGGAAATTGAATAAAGCCACAAGGAAGGATCATTTTCCTCTTCCTTTCATGGATTAGATGCTTGAAAGATTGGCAGGTCAGGCTTTTTATTATTTTCTGGATGGATACTCTAGATACAACCAAATTGTGGTAGATCCAAAAGACCAAGAGAAGACAACCTTCACATGTCCTTTTGGTGTCTTTACCTACAGAAAGATGCCATTTGGATTATGTAATGCTCCAACTACATTCCAAAGGTGTGTGCAGGCAATTTTTTCACATCTCATAGGGAAATGCATTGAAGTTTTCATGGATGATTTCTCAATTTTTGGAGATTCCTTCCAAAGGTGCTTGATGAATCTGGATATTGTCCTCAAAAGATGTGTTCAGACAAATCTGGTACTTAATTGGAAAAAATGTCATTTCATGGTAACAAAAGGAATTGTGTTAGGGCATAAGATTTCTGCTAAGGGGATTGAAGTAGATAAAGCCAAAGTAGAGGTTATTGAGAAACTTCCTCCACCAACAAATGTGAAGGGAATTAGAAGCTTCTTAGGCCATGAAGGATTCTGTAGAAGATTTATTAAAGATTTCTCAAAAATTGCAAAGCCATTGAGTAATTTGCTAGTTAAAGATGTACCTTTTGTGATGAATGATGAATGTTTGAAAGCTTTTGACATATTGAAAAGCAAATTGATTTCGGCTCCAGTGATTTAGCTCCAGATTGGAATCAGAATTTTGAACTAATGTGTGATGCTAGTGATTATGCAATAGGAGTCGTCCTTGGTCAAAGAAAAGAGAATATATTTCACACCATCTATTATGTTAACAAAGTGTTGAATGATGCCCAGTTGAATTATGCTACTACTAAAAAGGAGTTTCTAGCTATAGTTTATGCTTTGAAGAAATTTGGACCTTATCTCATTGGGTTTAAGGTGATTATCTACACAAATCATGCAGCCATAAAATATTTGTTGACAAAGCAAGATTCTAAGCCACGACTGATTAGATGGGTACTACTATTGCAAGAGTTTGATGTAGAGATCCTTGATAAGAAGGGGAGTGAGAATTTGATTGCTTATCATTTATCTCGATTAGTTAATACTGAGGTTACTAGCAAGGAAGCAAAAATCTAGGAATCTTTTTTGGATGAAACACTCTTGTATATTCAAAAGAGGTCGTGGTTTGCTGATATGACCAATTTTAAAGCTGCAAGAGAAATTCTAGAAGATCTTCATTGGCAACAAAGAAAGAAATTTTTGCATGATGCCAAGCAGTTTATCTGGCATGACCCTTAATTGTTAAAAATTGGAGCAGATAATCTTTTGAGGCGATGTGTGACAAATGAAGAAGCTGAAGGAATTCTCTGGCATTGTCGTGACTCACCTTATGAAGGACATTTCAATGGAGAAAGAACAACAACTAAAGTTCTCCAGTCAGGTTTTTATTGGCCTACTTTATTTAAAGATGCTCATAATCATGCTAGGAATTGTGACAGGTGTCAAAGAACTGGAACTATTTCAAGACGTCATGAGATGCCATTACAGGGCCTTTTAGAGGTTGAAATCTTTGATTGCTGGGGAATTGATTTTGTAGGACCATTTCCACCATCTTTCAATAATGAATACATTTTGGTGGCAGTGGACTATGTGAGCAAATGGGTAGAAGCATTTTCTTGTCCTAAAAATGATGCAAGCACGGTGATTAAATTTCTAAAGAGGCAAATCTTTTCACGCTTTGGAACTCCTAGAGTACTTATTAGTGATGGAGGATCTCATTTTTGCAATTATCAGCTAGCCAATGTACTCAAACATTATGGTGTGAGACATAAGGTAGCTGAACCTTATCATCCACAAACTAATGGGCAAGATGAAGTTTCTAACAAAGAGATCAAGCGAATCTTGGAGAAAACAATTGCTACATCAAGAAAGGACTGGTCAAAGAAACTTGATGATGCTCTTTGGGCATACAGGACGACAATGAAGACATCTATGGGTTTATCACCTTATTAGCTAGTCTATGGGAAAACATGTCATTTACCAGTGGAGATGGAGCACAAAGCTTTATGGGCACTTAAAATTTTGAATTTTGATCCTTCTGAAACTCAAAATAAGCGTAGAAGGCAGATGCTGGAGCTTGAAGAAATGCGGTTGCATGCATATGATTCATCCAAAAGCTACAAAGGAAAGGTAAAATTCTATCATGACAGGAAGTTGATAAAGAAGATTTTTAATCCAGGGCAGCAGGTGCTATTGTTGAATTCAAGATTGAAGCTATTTCCTTGAAAGTTGAAGTCAAAATGGTTCGGGCCATTCATAGAAAAAAGTGTACGTCCACATGGAGCAATTGAATTAGTTGATCCAGCTGATAGTGATCAACAGAAAAGTTGGGTGGTGAATGGTCAACGTCTCAAGCATTATCTAGGAGAAGAAGTAGAGCGATTGTCCATAATGATGTATTTGGCTAATCCCTTAACTGTATTGGGTCAAGCTAGTGACGTTAAAAGAGCGCTTGCTGGGAGGCAACCCAGTGATTTAAGAATTTTTAATTTTTGGTTTGGTGAAGTAATTTTGAACTGTTGTTATTCTTGTTTTAGTTATAAACTGTTTACAGGGATTACATCTACTGAAGGATGTTATGTGGAGGAGTATCTAGTGAAGGATACTAGGTGCTTGCACTTATTGATGGGTGCTGAAGAATTTTGGGTCAAGCTCATGACGTTAAACAAGCGCTACCTGGGAGGCAACCTAGTGTTTTAAATTTGTTGAACTTATTTGATTTGCTTATGTTTTTAGAATAAGTTGATGTACTCAATTTGAAACTTTATTTGTTATGATGGTTTACTTGTTGTGATTTGTGTGTGATAAGTAATGCTTGATGATGCTTTGATTTTGATTGATGTTAAGAATGTGCACATCATATGTTGAGATACAGGTGGTTCAAAAGCTTTGTGAACAAATGCATGATGTTGTGATTGTGATTATGATGCTAAGTAGGATGTGTATGTGGAATGTGAATGAGCTTATATGTGAGTTTTTGAGCTCTAGAGTTGTTGTGATTGAATGTTATTACTTTGAAAGTATGAATTACTTTTCCCATGTTTTCTATGATTGAATTATTTGCTTGTTTGCATCATATGATCAAGGCCATTTGTTGGTAACCCTTTTGTTAGCCAAATGCATGAAATTGTCCCAACGAAAAGAGAACATTATGTGTTCTATCCTTTGAACCCGTAACCTTGAACAAGATAGAAAACCCTCTTTAGAAAGCTTTACCTTGAGTTAAGTTGAAGACATTTTGTGGTATTGATAAATGTTCAAGTTTGGGGTTGCTGAGAAGTTGAGAAAAGGAAAATAAAAAGCATTGAGCTAAAAGTTAAGCATGTGAAAAGCAAAAGAAAAAGGAAAAGAAAAGCTCAATGCAAAAGAAAGTTGGGAATAATTAATNTTATTGCATGGACATGATCTTTATGGAAGATAGATATAGGCCGAGTGCTCAACCACAGAGAAGACCAAATCCTGTCATGAAGGAGGTGGTTAGAAAAGAAGTATTGAAGCTATTGGAAGCTGGCATTATTTATCCAATCTATGAAGTGAATGGGTAAGTCCAGTGTAGGTAGTTCCAAATAAAGGTGGGATGACAGTTATCCATAATGAAAAGAATGAGCTTATTCCTACTCGGACTATTACTGGATGACAAATGTGCATTGATTACAGGAAATTGAATAAAGCCACAAGGAAGGATCATTTTCCTCTTCCTTTCATGGATTAGATGCTTGAAAGATTGGCAGGTCAGGCTTTTTATTATTTTCTGGATGGATACTCTAGATACAACCAAATTGTGGTAGATCCAAAAGACCAAGAGAAGACAACCTTCACATGTCCTTTTGGTGTCTTTACCTACAGAAAGATGCCATTTGGATTATGTAATGCTCCAACTACATTCCAAAGGTGTGTGCAGGCAATTTTTTCACATCTCATAGGGAAATGCATTGAAGTTTTCATGGATGATTTCTCAATTTTTGGAGATTCCTTCCAAAGGTGCTTGATGAATCTGGATATTGTCCTCAAAAGATGTGTTCAGACAAATCTGGTACTTAATTGGAAAAAATGTCATTTCATGGTAACAAAAGGAATTGTGTTAGGGCATAAGATTTCTGCTAAGGGGATTGAAGTAGATAAAGCCAAAGTAGAGGTTATTGAGAAACTTCCTCCACCAACAAATGTGAAGGGAATTAGAAGCTTCTTAGGCCATGAAGGATTCTGTAGAAGATTTATTAAAGATTTCTCAAAAATTGCAAAGCCATTGAGTAATTTGCTAGTTAAAGATGTACCTTTTGTGATGAATGATGAATGTTTGAAAGCTTTTGACATATTGAAAAGCAAATTGATTTCGGCTCCAGTGATTTAGCTCCAGATTGGAATCAGAATTTTGAACTAATGTGTGATGCTAGTGATTATGCAATAGGAGTCGTCCTTGGTCAAAGAAAAGAGAATATATTTCACACCATCTATTATGTTAACAAAGTGTTGAATGATGCCCAGTTGAATTATGCTACTACTAAAAAGGAGTTTCTAGCTATAGTTTATGCTTTGAAGAAATTTGGACCTTATCTCATTGGGTTTAAGGTGATTATCTACACAAATCATGCAGCCATAAAATATTTGTTGACAAAGCAAGATTCTAAGCCACGACTGATTAGATGGGTACTACTATTGCAAGAGTTTGATGTAGAGATCCTTGATAAGAAGGGGAGTGAGAATTTGATTGCTTATCATTTATCTCGATTAGTTAATACTGAGGTTACTAGCAAGGAAGCAAAAATCTAGGAATCTTTTTTGGATGAAACACTCTTGTATATTCAAAAGAGGTCGTGGTTTGCTGATATGACCAATTTTAAAGCTGCAAGAGAAATTCTAGAAGATCTTCATTGGCAACAAAGAAAGAAATTTTTGCATGATGCCAAGCAGTTTATCTGGCATGACCCTTAATTGTTAAAAATTGGAGCAGATAATCTTTTGAGGCGATGTGTGACAAATGAAGAAGCTGAAGGAATTCTCTGGCATTGTCGTGACTCACCTTATGAAGGACATTTCAATGGAGAAAGAACAACAACGAAAGTTCTCCAGTCAGGTTTTTATTGGCCTACTTTATTTAAAGATGCTCATAATCATGCTAGGAATTGTGACAGGTGTCAAAGAACTGGAACTATTTCAAGACGTCATGAGATGCCATTACAGGGCCTTTTAGAGGTTGAAATCTTTGATTGCTGGGGAATTGATTTTGTAGGACCATTTCCACCATCTTTCAATAATGAATACATTTTGGTGGCAGTGGACTATGTGAGCAAATGGGTAGAAGCATTAACATGTCCTAAAAATGATGCAAGCACGGTGATTAAATTTCTAAAGAGGCAAATCTTTTCACGCTTTGGAACTCCTAGAGTACTTATTAGTGATGGAGGATCTCATTTTTGCAATTATCAGCTAGCCAATGTACTCAAACATTATGGTGTGAGACATAAGGTAGCTGAACCTTATCATCCACAAACTAATGGGCAAGATGAAGTTTCTAACAAAGAGATCAAGCGAATCTTGGAGAAAACAATTGCTACATCAAGAAAGGACTGGTCAAAGAAACTTGATGATGCTCTTTGGGCATACAGGACGACAATGAAGACATCTATGGGTTTATCACCTTATTAGCTAGTCTATGGGAAAACATGTCATTTACCAGTGGAGATGGAGCACAAAGCTTTATGGGCACTTAAAATTTTGAATTTTGATCCTTCTGAAACTCAAAATAAGCGTAGAAGGCAGATGCTGGAGCTTGAAGAAATGCGGTTGCATGCATATGATTCATCCAAAAGCTACAAAGGAAAGGTAAAATTCTATCATGACAGGAAGTTGATAAAGAAGATTTTTAATCCAGGGCAGCAGGTGCTATTGTTGAATTCAAGATTGAAGCTATTTCCTTGAAAGTTGAAGTCAAAATGGTTCGGGCCATTCATAGAAAAAAGTGTACGTCCACATGGAGCAATTGAATTAGTTGATCCAGCTGATAGTGATCAACAGAAAAGTTGGGTGGTGAATGGTCAACGTCTCAAGCATTATCTAGGAGAAGAAGTAGAGCGATTGTCCATAATGATGTATTTGGCTAATCCCTTAACTGTATTGGGTCAAGCTAGTGACGTTAAAAGAGCGCTTGCTGGGAGGCAACCCAGTGATTTAAGAATTTTTAATTTTTGGTTTGGTGAAGTAATTTTGAACTGTTGTTATTCTTGTTTTAGTTATAAACTGTTTACAGGGATTACATCTACTGAAGGATGTTATGTGGAGGAGTATCTAGTGAAGGATACTAGGTGCTTGCACTTATTGATGGGTGCTGAAGAATTTTGGGTCAAGCTCATGACGTTAAACAAGCGCTACCTGGGAGGCAACCTAGTGTTTTAAATTTGTTGAACTTATTTGATTTGCTTATGTTTTTAGAATAAGTTGATGTACTCAATTTGAAACTTTATTTGTTATGATGGTTTACTTGTTGTGATTTGTGTGTGATAAGTAATGCTTGATGATGCTTTGATTTTGATTGATGTTAAGAATGTGCACATCATATGTTGAGATACAGGTGGTTCAAAAGCTTTGTGAACAAATGCATGATGTTGTGATTGTGATTATGATGCTAAGTAGGATGTGTATGTGGAATGTGAATGAGCTTATATGTGAGGTTTTGAGCTCTAGAGTTGTTGTGATTGAATGCTATTACTTTGAAAGCATGAATAACTTTGCCCAGGTTTTCTATGATTGAATTATTTGCTTGTTTGCATCATATGATCAAGGCCATTTGTTGGTAACCCTTTTGTTAGCCAAATGCATGAAATTGTCCCAACGAAAAGAGAACATTATGTGTTCTATCCTTTGAACCCGTAACCTTGAACAAGATAGAAAACCCTCTTTAGAAAGCTTTACCTTGAGTTAAGTTGAAGACATTTTGTGGTATTGATAAATGTTCAAGTTTGGGGTTGCTGAGAAGTTGAGAAAAGGAAAATAAAAAGCATTGAGCTAAAAGTTAAGCATGTGAAAAGCAAAAGAAAAAGGAAAAGAAAAGCTCAATGCAAAAGAAAGTTGGGAATAATTAATAATGGTTGTGTTTAGATGATTCTCTTAACTCAAGGGTTTTGTGATCTAAAAAAACTAATTTTCTTGTTAGCCCAACCACATTATAAGCCATAGAAAAGTCCTTGTGATGATGCTTGCTTGTGAGTATTTTTGATTGGTTAAATGAAAGAGGCAAAGTGAATTCATGTGACATTGTGATAGTAGAGTGGATGAGTGAATATTACAAGCACATTACACTCTTATCGTACAAGCATATTACACTCTTATCCTACAAGATGATTATGTTGTTGGGGTTTATCAATTTCATCCTTATCTAATCTCATCTATTCAGGAATTCATCTTTCTTCATTAATTGTTAATGCCACTTTCTCAATTACCTTAAACCCGATGTCTCGGCGAAGAAAGCCTAATCATAATCACTAGTTTACAATGTCTTGTCTCCCTAGCAATTAATCATGCATTATAGTGAACAGAAGCTTAAAGGCAATCAACCATCATACTCCTATGTCTAGGTTTATACTACTATTGGGAGAGATTCCCTAGATCTAGATTTCCCCATTTGTGTCCATATCGAAACAATCAATGATCATGACATCGAATGAGTTAAACAATGCATGATTTGAGCAAAGAGGAAAAACCCTAACAATTAATGAAAGAAAGCATGTATCTTAAAGAAGATTTTGAAGAACAAATTCCATACATGAGAGTTTCAAAAGGACTACATTGATTCCCCAACAACAATAAATGTTTAGTTCACCATATTCATGGTGAAACGATATGAGTTACAATGAAAGAGTGAAAAGATAGAACCCTAGAAAGTTGAGAAAGGAGCCTTAACATCCAAAATCCTCCTCCAAGGGATGAAAGAGTGTGTTTCTGCTTCGTCCCAGCCAAAGATACAAACCCTAAGACATCTGAGTCTTTAAATAGGACATAACAATAACAGAAAACAGGTCTAGGCCCAAAACAGATCATAAAATAGCAGAAAACTAGCCCAAAACTTGCTCTGGTTGACTTTTTTAGCATTCTGGTTGACTGATTGACTTTTCTGTATTTTGGTTGACTTTTTTGGATTCTGGTTGACTTTTCTGCACTACAACTCTTTGATAGTTCAACCCTTCTTTCAAATCATTCCACAAAACTAAAGCAAAATCATGAGTCCAAGCAAGCTTCTAAGTCAAAAAGGGTGCATTAAGTATCAAAATTAAGTATAAAAATAACGGTTTTTGAACCGTTATCACAACCCCAAACTTAGAACTTTTCTTGTCCTCAAGCAAACAAGATGAAACTTAGTCTTCCATAAATCATCACAATGGTTCAACCACATTCTAAAACTCATTCTTTCAAGATAAGTAATTACTCAAATTAGCTCATCAACAGAATTTAGTCAAGATGTGCACATGTTTTAATTCAATTAACTCATCATGGCGTTCACACAATCACATAATACCCAACATATGCTATTCTCGTGAATGATCAATTAACTATGCAAAGATGTAATCATGAATTCATGGAATCCTTCCTTACTAGATAAAGTGTTTCACTCAATCACTCAAGTGTTTCAAGAGGTCACTCCTTCCCTCTACTATCCAAATGTCACGTAGAACAAAATTGCCTTTCATTTACCACAATCAATCATACTTGCACGCAAATGTCATCACAAGGGCTTTTCATGGCTTGTAACATGGTTGGGCTAACAAGAAGAATTGGTTTTTCTAGATCACAAAATCCTTGAGTTAAGAGAGTCATACATGCATTTATCATTTAAATTCAAACTCTCTTTTTACAACCAATCTCATTTATGCCCAACTTATCCCTTTTTGAATTGAGCTTATCTTTTCATTCTATCTTGTTCTTTTCATGCTTTGCTCAACACTTTAGCTCAATGCTTTTCTTTTCAACTTTCCCAACAACCCCAAACTTGAACCTTTATCATTACCATGCAATAATTCTCAACTTAACTCAAGGTAAAGATTTTTAAAATGGATTTTCTGTTTAAGGCTTAGGTTCAAAAAGGGTAGACACATTGTGGTCTTTTGTTTTAGGCGAAAATTTATGCATTGGCTAAGAAAGGGCTAATAAAAAATGGCCTTGATCATGTGACATAAACATGCAATTCAATCAATCATAAAAATTTAGGTAAAATCATTCATGCTTTCTAGTAGATAGCAATCATTCACAAGAAATACTCTCGAGCTCAAACCCTCACACATAGGCTCACTCAATATTCCAAATATCCTAGACATACATCCTGCTTAGCATCATAATCACAATAAAAAAATCATGCATTTGTTCACATAGCTTGTGAACAACCACCTGTATATAAGCATGTATAGCACAATCTCAACATCATTAATCAAAGCATCATCAAGTAATACCCATCACATGCAAATCAATATCAAACTATCATGAGATATAAAGTTTCCAACCATGTACATTAAACCCTATACTACCAACAGAAGCAAATATAGTTCATTTTAATACAAAACAAAAGATAAAAAAATCGTGCTCTAGTGCAAATAGCATCCATCAGTAGACGTTATCTCATCTCTTCATCAACCCATGTTGTCATCTGAGTCCTTCTCATCTCCTTCTTCAACATCTTCAAAATCATCGTCCTCATCATCTTCCTCCATAGCTGGAGCTTCAGCTGCTCCAAATCCAGTTCCTTCCTCTTGTTCCCCACAGTCTTGATCCTCTTTCCTGATGAGGAGGCCATCCCTACATCAAGTACAATTCACAAAACCACAAGAAATCTCATTGAGCGTTAGTAGAACACAAAACTTCTTCCAAGGACACTGCTTATCATCATTGAGGAAAAAACAAGGCCCCTCAGCATCACTTGCACACAGAAAAATACAAAAATCCATCTCAACAGAAGTCGCGCTAAGCGGTAATTAGCGTTGAGCGGTAACATCGTTTTCTGCATAACAACACATAAATGCTCCTAATCTCCACCCACATGCTATTTTTCCAATTCTAGACCTCAATCATACATTTTAATCGATCTAAACATTGAATAATTGAACTAATTATGCACAAACATCAAAAGCCCTAAAAAAAACCATGCTTAGACAATCATTCTCATACAAAATCATGCTCTCAAAACCCTAGAATGTAAAATGTATGGACTTACTTGGGTGGAGATACTCAATTGTGTGCAAGATGTTCTATGAATGTGGAGGAATCAACCCAAAATAGCTGTGCTTTTACAAAACCCCAAACTTGGATGAAGAGGTGGTGCAAAATTTGTGAAGGAATGGTTTTTGTGAAGAATGGTGAAGGTAAAAGTAAAGAGAGTGCTAGGGAGAGTGCTTGGGAGTGCTTGGGAAGAATGGAGACTAAAAGTGACGACCAAAACGCAACCTAGGGTTTAAAAAAGAATACTTAATGAGCCAACTCACGCTGAACCCAATAATTTAAAAACCAAAAACCCTTCTGCAGGTCCATCGCTCAACGCCAGGTTACCGTTGAGCGGTATGCGCGACCCCAATTCTCCTTCTTCCTAGCTTGCCCTAAGCGCTCTTAATCCATTGTCACTCAAATTTAACACACAATTTTCGAATTTCATGCAATTTCCCTTCACTCCACTCAAACATTTAATAATGAAGCCCTAAAATGCAGCTAGAACAAAATCAAAACAAGAAACAAAAATAAATCCATCAACTGGGTTGCCTCCCAGGTAGCGCTTGTTTAACATCACGAGCCTGACCCAAACTCTTTCTAGCACCTATCAGTAGATGCACATCTTTCTCGTTAACACCCATCAGTAGATGTTTGATGCGGGCTGTCGCAGCCCATCAAATTTGATTGCATAAAAGAATGCAGTATAGTGCTAGGAAGTGACTCCTAGGTCATCTCTCAAGGACCAAATGTGGTTCGAGTCTTAGGTCAAACACGTAGTGGGAGGTTTTGAAAATGTTTTTTTTTATTAGAAGTGAACTAAATTAAAACTGGAAATTAAATACAATCAAACATAATTGAAAACATTGAAATAAATGAACAAGCTTGAAGACCGAACGGTCCTACAGATGATCGAACGGTTCTACATTGCAACCGAACGATCTTTAAAGCAAGTGAGGAAATTAGAAATGCAAGAAGATAAAGAAACCAAACATAATAAACAACATAGTGAAGGAAAACAGTAAATTGAAGGTCCTAATTCAAGATGTGTGAACTAATTAAAATACAATAATAATAAAGAAATACTTAGCATGCTATTCAATTGCAACACTTACGGAAAAAAAAATGAAATACTATTCGTCACGAAATCAACACTAAAAGAAAAACAAATGAACAGTAACAGGATGCATCTAAATNAGATAGAACCCTAGAAAGTTGAGAAAGGAGCCTTAACATCCAAAATCCTCCTCCAAGGGATGAAAGAGTGTGTTTCTGCTTCGTCCCAGCCAAAGATACAAACCCTAAGACATCTGAGTCTTTAAATAGGACATAACAATAACAGAAAACAGGTCTAGGCCCAAAACAGATCATAAAATAGCAGAAAACTAGCCCAAAACTTGCTCTGGTTGACTTTTTTAGCATTCTGGTTGACTGTTTGACTTTTCTGTATTTTGGTTGACTTTTTTGGATTCTGGTTGACTTTTCTGCACTACAACTCTTTGATAGTTCAACCCTTCTTTCAAATCATTCCACAAAACTAAAGCAAAATCATGAGTCCAAGCAAGCTTCTAAGTCAAAAAGGGTGCATTAAGTATCAAAATTAAGTATAAAAATAACGGTTTTTGAACCGTTATCACAACCCCAAACTTAGAACTTTTCTTGTCCTCAAGCAAACAAGATGAAACTTAGTCTTCCATAAATCATCACAATGGTTCAACCACATTCTAAAACTCATTCTTTCAAGATAAGTAATTACTCAAATTAGCTCATCAACAGAATTTAGTCAAGATGTGCACATGTTTTAATTCAATTAACTCATCATGGCGTTCACACAATCACATAATACCCAACAGATGCTATTCTCATGAATGATCAATTAACTATGCAAAGATGTAATCATGAATTCATGGAATCCTTCCTTACTAGATAAAGTGTTTCACTCAATCACTCAAGTGTTTCAAGAGGTCACTCCTTCCCTCTACTATCCAAATGTCACATAGAACAAAATTGCCTTTCATTTACCACAATCAATCATACTTGCACGCAAATGTCATCACAAGGGCTTTTCATGGCTTGTAACATGGTTGGGCTAACAAGAAGAATTGGTTTTTCTAGATCACAAAATCCTTGAGTTAAGAGAGTCATACATGCATTTATCATTTAAATTCAAACTCTCTTTTTACAACCAATCTCATTTATGCCCAACTTATCCCTTTTTGAATTGAGCTTATCTTTTCATTCTATCTTGTTCTTTTCATGCTTTGCTCAACACTTTAGCTCAATGCTTTTCTTTTCAACTTTCCCAACAACCCCAAACTTGAACCTTTATCATNCCATCTTTCAATAATGAATACATTTTGGTGGCAGTGGACTATGTGAGCAAATGGGTAGAAGCATTAACATGTCCTAAAAATGATGCAAGCACGGTGATTAAATTTCTAAAGAGGCAAATCTTTTCACGCTTTGGAACTCCTAGAGTACTTATTAGTGATGGAGGATCTCATTTTTGCAATTATCAGCTAGCCAATGTACTCAAACATTATGGTGTGAGACATAAGGTAGCTGAACCTTATCATCCACAAACTAATGGGCAAGATGAAGTTTCTAACAAAGAGATCAAGCGAATCTTGGAGAAAACAATTGCTACATCAAGAAAGGACTGGTCAAAGAAACTTGATGATGCTCTTTGGGCATACAGGACGACAATGAAGACATCTATGGGTTTATCACCTTATTAGCTAGTCTATGGGAAAACATGTCATTTACCAGTGGAGATGGAGCACAAAGCTTTATGGGCACTTAAAATTTTGAATTTTGATCCTTCTGAAACTCAAAATAAGCGTAGAAGGCAGATGCTGGAGCTTGAAGAAATGCGGTTGCATGCATATGATTCATCCAAAAGCTACAAAGGAAAGGTAAAATTCTATCATGACAGGAAGTTGATAAAGAAGATTTTTAATCCAGGGCAGCAGGTGCTATTGTTGAATTCAAGATTGAAGCTATTTCCTTGAAAGTTGAAGTCAAAATGGTTCGGGCCATTCATAGAAAAAAGTGTACGTCCACATGGAGCAATTGAATTAGTTGATCCAGCTGATAGTGATCAACAGAAAAGTTGGGTGGTGAATGGTCAACGTCTCAAGCATTATCTAGGAGAAGAAGTAGAGCGATTGTCCATAATGATGTATTTGGCTAATCCCTTAACTGTATTGGGTCAAGCTAGTGACGTTAAAAGAGCGCTTGCTGGGAGGCAACCCAGTGATTTAAGAATTTTTAATTTTTGGTTTGGTGAAGTAATTTTGAACTGTTGTTATTCTTGTTTTAGTTATAAACTGTTTACAGGGATTACATCTACTGAAGGATGTTATGTGGAGGAGTATCTAGTGAAGGATACTAGGTGCTTGCACTTATTGATGGGTGCTGAAGAATTTTGGGTCAAGCTCATGACGTTAAACAAGCGCTACCTGGGAGGCAACCTAGTGTTTTAAATTTGTTGAACTTATTTGATTTGCTTATGTTTTTAGAATAAGTTGATGTACTCAATTTGAAACTTTATTTGTTATGATGGTTTACTTGTTGTGATTTGTGTGTGATAAGTAATGCTTGATGATGCTTTGATTTTGATTGATGTTAAGAATGTGCACATCATATGTTGAGATACAGGTGGTTCAAAAGCTTTGTGAACAAATGCATGATGTTGTGATTGTGATTATGATGCTAAGTAGGATGTGTATGTGGAATGTGAATGAGCTTATATGTGAGGTTTTGAGCTCTAGAGTTGTTGTGATTGAATGCTATTACTTTGAAAGCATGAATAACTTTGCCCAGGTTTTCTATGATTGAATTATTTGCTTGTTTGCATCATATGATCAAGGCCATTTGTTGGTAACCCTTTTGTTAGCCAAATGCATGAAATTGTCCCAACGAAAAGAGAACATTATGTGTTCTATCCTTTGAACCCGTAACCTTGAACAAGATAGAAAACCCTCTTTAGAAAGCTTTACCTTGAGTTAAGTTGAAGACATTTTGTGGTATTGATAAATGTTCAAGTTTGGGGTTGCTGAGAAGTTGAGAAAAGGAAAATAAAAAGCATTGAGCTAAAAGTTAAGCATGTGAAAAGCAAAAGAAAAAGGAAAAGAAAAGCTCAATGCAAAAGAAAGTTGGGAATAATTAATAATGGTTGTGTTTAGATGATTCTCTTAACTCAAGGGTTTTGTGATCTAAAAAAACTAATTTTCTTGTTAGCCCAACCACATTATAAGCCATAGAAAAGTCCTTGTGATGATGCTTGCTTGTGAGTATTTTTGATTGGTTAAATGAAAGAGGCAAAGTGAATTCATGTGACATTGTGATAGTAGAGTGGATGAGTGAATATTACAAGCACATTACACTCTTATCGTACAAGCATATTACACTCTTATCCTACAAGATGATTATGTTGTTGGGGTTTATCAATTTCATCCTTATCTAATCTCATCTATTCAGGAATTCATCTTTCTTCATTAATTGTTAATGCCACTTTCTCAATTACCTTAAACCCGATGTCTCGGCGAAGAAAGCCTAATCATAATCACTAGTTTACAATGTCTTGTCTCCCTAGCAATTAATCATGCATTATAGTGAACAGAAGCTTAAAGGCAATCAACCATCATACTCCTATGTCTAGGTTTATACTACTATTGGGAGAGATTCCCTAGATCTAGATTTCCCCATTTGTGTCCATATCGAAACAATCAATGATCATGACATCGAATGAGTTAAACAATGCATGATTTGAGCAAAGAGGAAAAACCCTAACAATTAATGAAAGAAAGCATGTATCTTAAAGAAGATTTTGAAGAACAAATTCCATACATGAGAGTTTCAAAAGGACTACATTGATTCCCCAACAACAATAAATGTTTAGTTCACCATATTCATGGTGAAACGATATGAGTTACAATGAAAGAGTGAAAAGATAGAACCCTAGAAAGTTGAGAAAGGAGCCTTAACATCCAAAATCCTCCTCCAAGGGATGAAAGAGTGTGTTTCTGCTTCGTCCCAGCCAAAGATACAAACCCTAAGACATCTGAGTCTTTAAATAGGACATAACAATAACAGAAAACAGGTCTAGGCCCAAAACAGATCATAAAATAGCAGAAAACTAGCCCAAAACTTGCTCTGGTTGACTTTTTTAGCATTCTGGTTGACTGATTGACTTTTCTGTATTTTGGTTGACTTTTTTGGATTCTGGTTGACTTTTCTGCACTACAACTCTTTGATAGTTCAACCCTTCTTTCAAATCATTCCACAAAACTAAAGCAAAATCATGAGTCCAAGCAAGCTTCTAAGTCAAAAAGGGTGCATTAAGTATCAAAATTAAGTATAAAAATAACGGTTTTTGAACCGTTATCACAACCCCAAACTTAGAACTTTTCTTGTCCTCAAGCAAACAAGATGAAACTTAGTCTTCCATAAATCATCACAATGGTTCAACCACATTCTAAAACTCATTCTTTCAAGATAAGTAATTACTCAAATTAGCTCATCAACAGAATTTAGTCAAGATGTGCACATGTTTTAATTCAATTAACTCATCATGGCGTTCACACAATCACATAATACCCAACATATGCTATTCTCGTGAATGATCAATTAACTATGCAAAGATGTAATCATGAATTCATGGAATCCTTCCTTACTAGATAAAGTGTTTCACTCAATCACTCAAGTGTTTCAAGAGGTCACTCCTTCCCTCTACTATCCAAATGTCACGTAGAACAAAATTGCCTTTCATTTACCACAATCAATCATACTTGCACGCAAATGTCATCACAAGGGCTTTTCATGGCTTGTAACATGGTTGGGCTAACAAGAAGAATTGGTTTTTCTAGATCACAAAATCCTTGAGTTAAGAGAGTCATACATGCATTTATCATTTAAATTCAAACTCTCTTTTTACAACCAATCTCATTTATGCCCAACTTATCCCTTTTTGAATTGAGCTTATCTTTTCATTCTATCTTGTTCTTTTCATGCTTTGCTCAACACTTTAGCTCAATGCTTTTCTTTTCAACTTTCCCAACAACCCCAAACTTGAACCTTTATCATTACCATGCAATAATTCTCAACTTAACTCAAGGTAAAGATTTTTAAAATGGATTTTCTGTTTAAGGCTTAGGTTCAAAAAGGGTAGACACATTGTGGTCTTTTGTTTTAGGCGAAAATTTATGCATTGGCTAAGAAAGGGCTAATAAAAAATGGCCTTGATCATGTGACATAAACATGCAATTCAATCAATCATAAAAATTTAGGTAAAATCATTCATGCTTTCTAGTAGATAGCAATCATTCACAAGAAATACTCTCGAGCTCAAACCCTCACACATAGGCTCACTCAATATTCCAAATATCCTAGACATACATCCTGCTTAGCATCATAATCACAATAAAAAAATCATGCATTTGTTCACATAGCTTGTGAACAACCACCTGTATATAAGCATGTATAGCACAATCTCAACATCATTAATCAAAGCATCATCAAGTAATACCCATCACATGCAAATCAATATCAAACAATCATGAGATATAAAGTTTCCAACCATGTACATTAAACCCTATACTACCAACAGAAGCAAATATAGTTCATTTTAATACAAAACAAAAGATAAAAAAATCGTGCTCTAGTGCAAATAGCATCCATCAGTAGACGTTATCTCATCTCTTCATCAACCCATGTTGTCATCTGAGTCCTTCTCATCTCCTTCTTCAACATCTTCAAAATCATCGTCCTCATCATCTTCCTCCATAGCTGGAGCTTCAGCTGCTCCAAATCCAGTTCCTTCCTCTTGTTCCCCACAGTCTTGATCCTCTTTCCTGATGAGGAGGCCATCCCTACATCAAGTACAATTCACAAAACCACAAGAAATCTCATTGAACGTTACTAGAACACAAAACTTCTTCCAAGGACACTGCTTATCATCATTGAGGAAAAAACAAGGCCCCTCAGCATCACTTGCACACAGAAAAATACAAAAATCCAACTCAACAGAAGTCGCGCTAAGCGGTAATTAGCGTTGAGCGGTAACATCGTTTTCTGCATAACAACACATAAATGCTCCTAATCTCCACCCACATGCTATTTTTCCAATTCTAGACCTCAATCATACATTTTAATCGATCTAAACATTGAATAATTGAACTAATTATGCACAAACATCAAAAGCCCTAAAAAAAACCATGCTTAGACAATCATTCTCATACAAAATCATGCTCTCAAAACCCTAGAATGTAAAATGTATGGACTTACTTGGGTGGAGATACTCAATTGTGTGCAAGATGCTCTATGAATGTGGAGGAATCAACCCAAAATAGCTGTGCTTTTACAAAACCCCAAACTTGGATGAAGAGGTGGTGCAAAATTTGTGAAGGAATGGTTTTTGTGAAGAATGGTGAAGGTAAAAGTAAAGAGAGTGCTAGGGAGAGTGCTTGGGAGTGCTTGGGAAGAATGGAGACTAAAAGTGACGACCAAAACGCAACCTAGGGTTTAAAAAAGAATACTTAATGAGCCAACTCACGCTGAACCCAATAATTTAAAAACCAAAAACCCTTCTGCAGGTCCATCGCTCAACGCCAGGTTACCGTTGAGCGGTATGCGCGACCCCAATTCTCCTTCTTCCTAGCTTGCCCTAAGCGCTCTTAATCCATTGTCACTCAAATTTAACACACAATTTTCGAATTTCATGCAATTTCCCTTCACTCCACTCAAACATTTAATAATGAAGCCCTAAAATGCAGCTAGAACAAAATCAAAACAAGAAACAAAAATAAATCCATCAACTGGGTTGCCTCCCAGGTAGCGCTTGTTTAACATCACGAGCCTGACCCAAACTCTTTCTAGCACCTATCAGTAGATGCACATCTTTCTCGTTAACACCCATCAGTAGATGTTTGATGCGGGCTGTCGCAGCCCATCAAATTTGATTGCATAAAAGAATGCAGTATAGTGCTAGGAAGTGACTCCTAGGTCATCTCTCAAGGACCAAATGTGGTTCGAGTCTTAGGTCAAACACGTAGTGGGAGGTTTTGAAAATGTTTTTTTTTATTAGAAGTGAACTAAATTAAAACTGGAAATTAAATACAATCAAACATAATTGAAAACATTGAAATAAATGAACAAGCTTGAAGACCGAACGGTCCTACAGATGATCGAACGGTTCTACATTGCAACCGAACGATCTTTAAAGCAAGTGAGGAAATTAGAAATGCAAGAAGATAAAGAAACCAAACATAATAAACAACATAGTGAAGGAAAACAGTAAATTGAAGGTCCTAATTCAAGATGTGTGAACTAATTAAAATACAATAATAATAAAGAAATACTTAGCATGCTATTCAATTGCAACACTTACGGAAAAAAAAATGAAATACTATTCGTCACGAAATCAACACTAAAAGAAAAACAAATGAACAGTAACAGGATGCATCTAAATAGTGGAGAAGTGACAATGATAAACGTTCAACGACAACGAAATTTTAATTCTAGAATTTGCATCTTAGGCTAGAATTTGCATCTTAGGCTATTGTAATTCATCAGCTAATAAATGAAGGAACATTAAGCAGGAATAAAAATTTCTATGCTTAATTTAAGAAATGGAATGCATCCTAGAAGCACCGTGAAGCTGCTCCCATGTGTCTCCTAATAAAATCACCATCCATGTTGGGTCACCATTATGCAATCACCGAGTGCACCTAATATTGGACGTACATCTCCAATTAAATTCCCCGTGCCCTTCCACAAATGAAATTAACCGTGCGTGCTTCTCCAGCCCCTTGGACGTGACCGTGCTTCCCAAGCTGCTGGAATAGGAAAACCGAGAGAGACCCCCACGTGGGTGGCTGCTCCTTCCAAGTTGGCGGCTGGACCCTACACTATCCAGCCCTAGGCCGAGACACACCCAACACTGCTGGAGCCCTTGCTTTTTGTGCACGTTCACCTCCCTAATCTCTCCAAGCTTGCTGGATGGGAGTTGCTGGACCGGCTTCTGCCCTTGGTGACTCCTCCGTGTGCTTCTGGACCGTGTTTCCTCTCCTAGTTAAGGCCTGCTTTCTCCCAAGCCAGCTGGACGCTGCTTCTTATTCAATGCCCGTGTGCATCTTCCAAAGAGAAAGTAAAATCCTCCTTCACGTGCTGCTGTTACCAAGCTTTCTAATTCTTCATGTGCCAAGCTACTGTGTGCCACCAAGCTGTTGTGTTGGACCGCTTCCTTGTGTGGGCCATGGCTTCACTCTGCTGGACGTCCAAATCTCCGTGTGCAGCTCTTTCTCCCAATATTCAATAATCTCCTCTGCTGGGTTGCTTGCTGGACACACCCCCTCTGGACCGCCTCCCAAGCTGGATTAGGCCGTGTGCGTGTGCTTTCTACAGGACCGCTGCTGCTCCGCTTCTTCTTTTTCAATTGAGAATCAAATTCTCTTTTCTTAGGTGGCAGCTCCAACACGTCCAAGCTCTGTCCCGTGATTCAATGTGGGCTGCTTTAATTTGCTGGATGCGTGAAAATGTTTCTTCTTTGGACACCCCTAGATGTGCTGCTAGACCAAAGTGCTGGACTGCTTGTGGAGAGCTGGGCTGCCTTGGACGTGCTGGACTGCCCGTGGAGAGCTAGGCTCGTGTTGCTTCTCCTTCCCAGCCAGCTGGACTCCCCTTCTTTTTTTTGGACGTGCACCCCTATTGCTGGACGCTACCAATTATGGACCTTGTGCTTTTCCAAAAAATGAAAGTGAAGTTATCTTCTCGGTGGTGGCTTCTCTTTAAATGAGTGTGCTTTTCTTAGCCAAAAACCAACAACACTTCATTCAATTCTTATTTGAAACCAAGCAGGTTGTGAGCCTCCCTTTTTCTTCTAGCACCACTTCTTAGCTTCTCCAATCAAGCCCATCTCCATGTGCACTCCCATAATTTAAATCCACACCTCGTCACTCATTTTAGTTTAAAGTATATTTGATGTGGCATTTTCTTTGACCTCCAAAATGTCCCAAATATTATCCAACAATTTCCCTACAATCAATAAAGCAAATAATAAGCTCAGATAATTTGAATTAATTAAAATAAAAATTTTTGATCAAATTAAGCACAATTAGCAAAAATGGGAAAAATATTGGACAATTAAGCACATTTCCCGAATTAAATCCGGTACAATAAACTAAGTGAAGTCAAGAAAATATTGACTCATCAATGTTGTAGCAACATCCATCAGTAGATGCTTTCATCACTACAATCAGAAGCAACGTATAACCTAAAAACAACTTAAACACACAAAGAAAAATCAAATCCAAATCACACAAGTAATGAATTAAAAAGAAAAATTCAGCAATTGGGTTGCCTCCCAATAAGTGCTTGTTTAACGTTACGAGCCTGACCCAAAATCCTCCAGCATCCTTTAGTAGACGCATATCTTTATCACCAACACCCATTAGTAGGTGTATACAAACATAATATCCTTCAGTAGATACTCTTCCACTAACATCCATCAGTAGATGCAAATCCTTTTCATCAACACTCATCAGTAAGTGTTTGATAGCATAGTATCCTTCAGTAGATACTCAATCACCTGGCATCCATCACTAGATGTTGTGCTTCTGCTCTTGATGATCTTGTGCTCCTAGTACAAATTTTCGAATTTGATCCTGCAAACACTAAAGAACACTGCACTAGAGCACCCAATTAGCACAAACAGATAAAAAAAAGAAAAAATGAAGAGATACAAAGATAAAAAGATAAAATATAGAAAGATAGAAAAATAAAAAAAAATAGAAAGATAGAAGGATAAAAAGTAAAAAAAATAAAAAGATAGAAGAAAGATAGAAGGATAGAAGGATAGAAAGATAGAAAGAAAAAAAATAAAAAAACAAAAAGATAAAAAGATAAAAAGATAAAAAGAAAAGATAAAATTAAAAAATAAAAAATAAAAAAAAAATAAAAAATAAAAAGATAAAAAGAAAAAAAAATAAGTAAAAAAGAAAAAATAAAAAATTGGAAAGATAAAAAAAATGAAAAGATGAAAATATAAAAAGATAAAGAAAAAATAAAAAGAGAAAAAGATAAGAAGATAAAAGGATGAAAAGATAGAAAGATAGAAAGAAAAAAAAGAAAAAAATAAAAAATAAAAAATAAAAAAAATAAATAAGAAGATAGAAAGATGAAAAGATAGAAAGATAAAAAAAATAAGAAGATAGAAAGATGAAAAGATAGAAAGATGAAATAAAATAAAAAGATAAAAATTAAAGATAAAGTCTAATCGGTTAAGAATCACACAAATAAAATAGTTATATCACGAGTCCCCGCCAACGGCGCCAGAAACTTGTTTAAACCCTCGGCAAGTGTAACCGAATCGTATCAAGTAATAAACCTGGTAAGACTAACTATCGTTCTCCCAAAGGACTCACGGCCTAGACAGTTATGTGATTTATTGATTATCTAAAACTTGTGACCAAATTCTTGTAGGTTTAAATGCAAAATACTGAAAAGTAAATATGAATGCATGGATTGAACAATGGTAAGAAGAAAAAAAACACGTGAATTGAAATATATGGATGATTATGTTGTTGGGGTTTATCATTTTCATCCTATCTACTCTCATGTATTTAGGAATTCATCTTTCTTCATTAATTGTTAATGCCACTTTCTAAATTACTTTAAACCCGATGTCTCGGTGAAGAAAGCCTAATCATAATCACTAGTTTATAATGTCTTGTCTCCCTATCAATTAATCATGTATTATAGTGAACAGAAGCTTAAAGGCAACCAACCATCATACTCCTATGTCTAGGTTTATACTACTATTGGGAGAGATTCCCCAGATCTAGATTTCCTCGTATGTGTCCATATCGACAAAATCAATGATCATGACATCGAATGAGTTAAACAATGCATGCTTTGAGCAAAGAGGAAAAACCCTAACAATTAANCATTTTCATCCTATCTACTCTCATGTATTTAGGAATTCATCTTTCTTCATTAATTGTTAATGCCACTTTCTAAATTACCTTAAACCCGATGTCTCGGTGAAGAAAGCCTAATCATAATCACTAGTTTAGAATGTCTTGTCTCCCTAACAATTAATCATGTATTATAGTGAACAGAAGCTTAAAGGCAACCAACCATCATACTCCTATGTCTAGGTTTATACTACTATTGGGAGAGATTCCCCAGATCTAGATTTCCTCGTATGTGTCCATATCGACAAAATCAATGATCATGACATCGAATGAGTTAAACAATGCATGCTTTGAGCAAAGAGGAAAAACCCTAACAATTAATGAAAGAAATCATGTATCTTTAAATGATCTTGAATAACAAATTCAATACATGAGAGTTTCAAAGGATTACATTGATTCCCCAAAACCAATAAAGGTTTAGTTCTCCATCGTCATGGAAAAACTAGATGAATAATGGAATGAAAGAATGAAAGAGATAGAAAAACCCGAGAAAGAGAAGAGGGGAGCCGTCCCCATCCCCAAATCTACCCCCAAGGGGTGAAAAATGTGTTTTTGTGTTTAAGCCATCAAAAGATACAAACCGTAAGACATCCGAGTCTTTAAATAGGACATAAAAATAACAAAAAACGGGTCCAGGCCCAAAACCGATCATAAAATAGCAGAAAACTGGCCCAAAACTCGCTCTGCTTGACTAGTTGACTTTTCTGGTTGACTAGTTGACTTTTCTGGTTGACTGATTGACTTTTCTCTATTCTGGTTGACTTTTCTGGACTACAACTCCTTGATACTTCAACCCTTCTTTCAAATCATTCCAAAAACCTACAAAATCAAGGGAATTTAATGATAAAATCATAAAGCATATCCTCAACTCTCTTATTCACAAAACTAAAGCAAAATCATGAGTCCAAACAAGCTTCTAAGTCAAAAAGGGTGCATTAAGTATCAGAGTTAAGTATAAAAATAACGTTTTTTGAACCGTTTCTTGAATATGGAGCCTCAATCTCAATCACTCCATTCTCTTTAAAATCTTTCACAACCCACAACTCGTTCTTGAATCTTACAGGTGCGCCAAGTTTGAATTGTGCCTCCATCAAGTCATCATGAACCTTTTTGCCATCTTTTTCTTCTTCCCTATCCTGTGATAAGAAACAATTTTTACCTTTGATGACCGACTTTGCATCTTTAGAACTAGTCAAGTGTGCATCTCTACATGCAGCTTTATGACTAGCCTCCTTCTCTTGAATCTGCTGCTCCATGATGACAAATTTATGAACACCGAAAAACGGCGCCACAAACTTGTTTAACAATCGGCAAGTGTGACCGAATCGT
>NW_025903316.1:0-18803 GCF_018835915.1 Vigna umbellata
ACTTTTCTGGTTGACTGGTTGACTTTTTTGGTTTCTGGTTGACTTTTCAGCACTCCAATCATTCAGTATTTCAATTCTTCTTTCAAATCATTCAATTAGCCTACAAAATGAAGGGAATCTTGCACAAAACCATTAAATTCACTTTCAACTCTCTTATTCTCAAAACTAAAGCAAAAATATGAGTTCAAGCTAGTTTCTAAGTCTTAAAGGTTGCTTTTGGTATCAAATTTAAGCATAAAAATAACGGTTTTTCAACCGTTATCACTAGGATGCACACGGAGATGGGGAACACGCTGCAACTGCTTGCTTCACTTTGAAAAGTGGCACACGGTCACGGCCCATGGAGAGCGTCCAACAAGCACATGAGGGCACATATATTTTGGCTGGATGAGAAAGGGAGAGCCACCGCCGAGAGTAGTGAAAGGAATGCTACAATGTAAGGAGAATACGGAGAGCAGCTCGATCACGGAAGAATAAAGGAGCTGGCGGTAGAAGCATTGATTTTTCTGGGAGTGTGTTGTCACGACATGGAGAGAAGCACCTTCATTTTCTTTGAGAGAAAAAGCGATACAATTTTATTCTTTTATGCATAAGCGGTGTATTCAATTCTTGGAAGAAGAGGCACTGATTCCAGGAGCTGTGAGCACGGTGATTGAGCAGCTGTTACGTCCAAAGGGGAGTTGACGGGGGAATGAACATCCAGCGTAAGGGCACACGTTGTAGGGTCTGGAATAAAAGTAAGAAAGAAGTGTGATAGCACATTAAACGGTGATTAAGTGTTGTCATGGCTGGAAGGAAAGGGCACCATGCAGCTCTCAATTTTCATTTGATTTAGAGAATAGGATGCGGTGATGGAGCTTTTCTTTCTTTTAGAAACCAGGGTGATTGACTTTTAATTTCTTTCTTTCTTGGAGAAAAGAGGAGACGGTGATTTATTTTGGATTGCACAAGCGCTTTGAAATTGCTCACTTTCATTCTCGGTTTGCATCATTGGCCTTTTAGAAAGCACATGTTGCTACATCCAGCAAGAGAGCTCCAAAGTTTAATTCACCCAGCTACTGTTCACGTATTGTTTTTTGAACCATTTTCGTGATGGATGTGAATTTCATTACTTCACTTTTTAGGTAAATCATTGCATTTCAATATATTATATGCGTTCTCTTATTTATCTAGTGCATTTTCAAGTGGTTCACGCACTTTTTCCTTTAATGCTATCTATTCGGTTCGGTTGTGATATTTTAGTTATAATGTTAGCTTAAGTTAGTTGGGTTGGTCATTAGCGATATTACATTGTTTTTTGAGATTTCTTGGGCTGTTCTTGTGTTTATTCTGCTTTGCCTGACATTTTATGAAATCTAATTGTGTTCTTGTAATGGGTATACGCTTAGTTGCCCAATTGGTGATTGCATCTTCGCTTAGTTGATCAATCTGTATAGAACACATTGGATGGAATGGATGTATTGTGTTCGGTTAGTCTGCGATTATGATAGCATGATTGGTCTTCGCTTAGCTGATTCATTCATGTTGGATTAGGGGTTAAGAGTATTTTATTCATGTGACTCTTGCACTTTAACTGTCATGTCGCTACTCTAATTTGGCTCAATATTCAATCTGTTTTATGCTTGCGATTGGGTATACGCTTAGTTGCCTAATTGGTGTTTAATCTTCGCTTAGTTGATTAGATTGTATAGTGCAGGACTGATTGGATTTGTGCATTGTATTCGCTTAGTTTGCAATTTTGAAGACCGAATTAGCCTTCGCTTAGTTAGGTGATTCGTGTTGGATTTGAATTAGAGTAGTGTGTACTTGTTGTTAATATGTGATTGGAAGCATAGTAATTAAGTTAATGACCAACCGTTTTTTTCATTTGCATTCACAAACTCTTCACCAACCGCCTCACTACGTGTTCGACCTATTACCTGAACAACATTTGGTCCTTGAGATACGACCTAGGAGTCACTTCCTAGCCTATACTGCATTCTTAAATGCAAATCAAATTTGTATGGGGTGCGACCTCCATCAAATTTTGGGCACCGTTGCTTGGGACCAACGGTTCGGTTTTTGGTCTTTTGTTGTGTTAGTGTGTGTTGTGTTTTGTTTTTTGTTGTGAGTGTGATGTTCTATTTTTTTTGTGCATTATTGTGTGTGCGTGTTTGATGAGTGCATATTTATGCCCACATTTATGCTTTAAAATTCAAATTTTTGATGGGATAATTGTGCTTGAATGGTTGATTTTAAGTGAATTTGTGATGATTGGAATTGTTGGGTTTGGGAAATAAAGAGACGTAAAAAGTGAGTTTTAGCGCATAAATTATTCTTGGATGTTCTAATGTTTATTTGTGCAGCTGAGAATATAAGTTTTATTGGTCCAAATGGCAATTCAAGGCCCAAAATAAGATTTTATTTGGAAAATTCAGAAGGGGCTAAAGTGCAGATAGAAGAAATTTCAGGGCATTTGTGTAATTTTGAAAATTCAGAAAAGCTAAAAGATAAAATTTAGTTGTTGAATTAATGTAATTTGGGAATATCAACAGAAAATATCTTCCAAATAATGTTATAATCTTTTAGTTATTTGGAAGATATAAGATAAAAGATTTTGTCAACTAAATATTGAGAGTCTAAGCCCAATCAAGCCCTATATAAAGAGACCCAGGGGGGACTTCATTCATTCATTCTGTCATACTCCTCTCACTTTTCTTTCATCTTGTATTCAACTTCATTCATGGAGAGCTAAACATCTAGGGCTATTCTGCTGTAATTCCATTATGGATTTTGAGGTTAGATTGAGTTAATGCAATTGTTTATTTTGATTATTGATTTAAGTTGTTCTCTCTCTATGTCTTTCATCTCTCTATCAAATTAAAAGCAAAGATTTTTGCATCATAGTGTGTTTGAATCTACATGCATATTGATTATATGAGTTCTAGGGTTTCTAGGTTTAATTGAGAATCTACTTTGATTTAATTTAGGAACTTTCATATGATTAAATGGTTTTTACTATCAATTGAGAATGTACTTTGATTTATTAGTAATAATTTCAACTATAATCAATTTAGAATTTACTTTGATTGATTAGCTTTTAATTTGGTTAGGAGATTTAAGAATAGACATGATTAAACACAATAGAATTTGATTGAGAATGTACTTTGGTTGAATTTATTGTGAATAATCTAGAAAGGCTTTGCATTTGGTTGAGAATTTACTTTGGTTAAATGCACGATCATCCTCAAATTAATTAAGAATGTACTTTAATTAATTTGAAACTTAAACAATAATTAATTGAACAATTATTCGTGAATAACCGATGATGAATCTATCTTGGAAAAGCAGTGGAATTAGCCTATTTTCATCATAACTGTTTTTAAATTTCTTATTCATACTTTAAACATTCTTAAACCATTACTTTTATTCATAAGCATTGCATAACATTCATAAGAGTCAGATATTCGAAAGCAATTTCGTGTTCGTTGGGAGACGACTCAGGGTTACTTTAACACTATCTACTTTCTTGAATACTACTTGGCAATACTAAAGTTGCCTTGAAAAGTAGTATTAATTTTTGATAGCTTCAACGACAGCCTATCAGTGTTGCATGTTTAGTTGTGTTGAGTTTTGTTTGTTTCGTAATTTTTAACATTTCCTTTCTACCTTTCCCCTTCTTTCACCAAGTCTACGTATTTTTATTTTGTGAATACTACTCCTTCTGCCTGTGCCTATGATTATAATTCTCCTTCTGCATCTCACTCTAAGTATGGTTCTCATGTATATTCTGCTGAATTCTATGTTGAGAACAATATGGCTCATCCTCCAACTCCTGATAGTGCTCTTTGGGAGCCAGTTTCACTTAATGAGGATGATGTTTATTGTGTTCTCACCTCTTGAATGTTACATTTGCTGCCTAAGTTTCATGGTTTTGTAGGTGAATGCCCACATAGACATTTGGAGGAGTTCCACATCATTTGCAATTCAATGATTGGCTGTATTGTCTTCCTCTAGGATCCATCACCTCTTAGGAAGATCTTAAGCGACTGTTCTTGGATGAATTCTTCCCTACTTAGTATTGTTACAGCAACAATCCTGGATGGAATGACCTTAACTTGGGATGGCAAGGTACCCCACATCAACATCATTATACAGAACCACCATTCTAGAGTACTTGTATGCATCCACCAGTCCACCAACAATAGCAACTGCAGCTTCATGAGCCTGCCCAAGCAGCTCCTCATCCTTCCACTACTTCTGAGCCTACATTAGAGGAGCTTGTGAAGCAGATGACGATGCAGAACATTCAGTTTCAGCAAGAGACCAGAGCATCCATCCAAAACTTGACTAATCAGATGGAACATATGGCCACTCAACTCACTGAGGAACAGTCTCAAGATTCAGAGTTACCATTTCAGACTGTTCAGATTCTAGACGATGTTAGTGCCATTAACCTAGGAGATGGGGAGCAAAGTCATGAGCTTACTACTGTGCCACCTACTTTCCCACCCTCCTATGTCCCTACTCTTGCACCCGAGGAGACTGATGAAGCTTTTAAGGACCAGGCAGGTATAAGCAGCAATTTTGAGCCTGGTAGACCATTTTCATCTTCCACCACTTTACCAATCTTTAGGGAAGTGGAGGTAAACATACCTCAAATTGATTATTATGTTGATGATTGTGCTATTCATGATTATGTTGTTGATACGTATGTTGATGATTATATTGTTGATGAGCATGTCTTTAATTCTCCCTCTCTGCATGATGAGAACCACTTATTGCTATCACATCTGAATGTTTATTCTCCATGCACTGGACATGAATCTGAGCCTGTGCTTGATATTGCTTCTAAATTTGAAATTGATTCATGTTCTGAGAGTATATTTCAGGTTCAGTCTGATACAATGGGATTGGGTGTTGTACCACTGCTTATAGATTCTTTGGAGCCACCATGCACTAACCTTATTGTAGGAGGTACACATGAATTTGACCAGCAAACACCAAGGATGGAAGATAAAGGAGCGAGCCTACAAAACAACTTGAAGATCAATAGGCACCAGCTGAACCAGCTCATCAACAATCCGTCCTTCTTAGATCCATCTATGGAAGACATTTCCCTGCTTGATCAAATCTGGAGGATGAAGCAATTCTTCCTTAAAACTTCCTTGCTGGACCTAGTGGTGGAAAACATCTCCCTGATTAAGGGCACTAGGCGCTAGTTTTTGTGTTGTTGGGCGCTGAGCGCCAACTTTCTTCCGCACACCGCTTGGGGGCCCTTTGAGGGGCGTTGAACGCCAATTTTCTCGCAGTTTCGCACAGTTGCCCCCACTTAGGGTGCTGAGCGCCAGCGACATTGGCCCATGATCCAATTCAGCCCTATTTAAGGACTTGCACGACCTAGGGTTGGTATCTCTTGATGGCTTGAGCACAAAAACACATTTTTCGCCCCTTGGAGGCAAATTTGGGGATGTGAGAGATCTCCTCTTCAGTTTCTAGGGTTTTTCTATCTCTTTCATTCCATTGTTCATCTAGTTTTTCCATGATAATGGAGAACTAAACCCTATTTGTTGTTGGGAAAGATGTAACCTCTAAACTCTCATGTATTTGAATTGATTCTTATTTATTTATGCTTCTTTCATTAATTGTTAGGTTTATTCTTTTTTCTCTATGCTTGTTATGTTTAACTCATTCATGACATGATTATTGGTTTTCATGACATAGACACATACGGGGAAACCTAGATCTAGAGAATTGCTCCCAAAAGCAATATTGCCCAGGGATGGGGATAGGAGGTTTGATAGTCTTTAGCTTCTAATCGTAATGCATAATTAATTATTAGGGATGCAAGGTATTGTGGTTTAGTAATTAAGGATATGCTTTCTTCTTCGAGGGATCGGGTTTTAAGTATTTTAGTAAGTGATGTTAACAATTGAATGAAGAAGATGAATTCTTATATGCATGAGAGTAAACTAGGTGTAATCTAAACCCCAACAACATTATCATCTCATATTATCAACATCATCCATTCATTCTTGTGTTTTAGCCTCAATTGATCAATTTGCGTTTATATTTACTTTTGTTGCATTTGCATTTAAAAACCAACAAAATATCTTTTCAGTCTTAATTAGTTAAGTAATTACAGAATTGTCTAGTGTCGTGAGTCTTCTAGGATACGATACTTGGTCTTACCATTTTATATTACTTGATACGATTCAATACACTTGTCGATGTCTTAACAGTATCAGGTAGTAAAGTTGACATGTTTAAGAAAAAAAAGTGATGTGTCACTTTGTTAGCTACCTCAGACAAAATTTAACACTAACACCATTACTTTTGGAGGACTAAATATTATAGTTTCATTAAAAAAAGATCAAAATGAAACAAAGTTTGAAAAAAAAAACTAAACACAAAAGCGCTTGATAGTTAAGGGTCTAAAAACATATTCAACCCGATTAAGAATCACAGGAAAAACCTTTGAAAGGATTCCAAGCTCATTTTTATGTCTAGATATTTTAAGCTTAATTAAAATATAAAACAAAAACTAATAGTTTATTTTCGTTTAGTTATCAAAAACTTAATTGATTGGCTGAGTTATTTATTATTAAAGTATAATCCTCGTGATTGTATATTTTATCATACCTTCTCTGTTTTTCTCTTTTCATTCATAACTTTTATCTTTTTTCACATAAGGTAATATTTTATGAATTTAGCTTTGTATTACATAAAATAATAACATGCAAGAGAACAATATTTTTTAGATATTTTTTATTTTATAATATTGTTTATTATGAGCATTACTTTCTTCTTATATAGTTTTTTTTAAGATAATGATAATAATAAATACTAAAAGTTTCATCATTTTTTGTTAACATAAGCAAACTATGACATTTAATTAAGTGAATGTTTTTTTCCATTTTTTTAAAATTTATTTGAAAATATTTTAAGATATAATAGAATATCAATAATAAAATAGACTATATAAAATTATATGTAATTAAAATATTTTTTATTTATAAAATAAAAATTACACGAATTTTTAATTAATTAAAATTAATATAGAAAATATATTTATAAATACCTCCACATTTTAAAATCAATAAAGTAAAATTTAAAATTTTTAAATATTACATAAATATATCTATTTTTCCGCTCTATGTTTATTATATACGAGCACACGTAATTTTACCAAGACTTCTAATTAAAAGTTAACTTAAAATTTTCATCTTAAGCATCTATCCTTTTTGTTTTGAACTACTATTTTAGTTACTTTCCAATTATAGCCTAATAGTTTTTCATTTACTTTGAACTAAATCCTCGAACTATTTTCCAGACGTAAACTTTGGACAAAGTTGCAGGTATATGAAAAGAAAAATGAAGAAATAAATAAGATTAAAATGGATAAATAATAATAGAAATTGAAATATGATCATAGATGATAAAATTTAATTCGCAAATAAGGGAACGAAAACAAAAAATACCCAGAAAGTAAATAAAATAAATTTTAAATATTATTTTTACCTTACACATTTTTTAAGAAAAATCATTTTTTCCTAAAATGAAATATAATCGAAAAAAAAAATAATTCTTACCTTTTAATGGACAATTTTTTTCAATAAATAACCATAAATAATATATATATAACAAAAATTAATTGCATCACCAACTAACATAAGTAAAAAAAACAAAAAAAGATCTAGACATTACATAGGTCTGTTTTGTGGGACATATAGTAGAAATATTGGTGACTGAGAAAGCATCTTCTTTCAAGCCAAAAATGGTGGAGATGGAGGATACAATGTGGTGGTCCTTCCATCCATCAATGGACGTTACTGGTGCTATAATATAAACATATATTAAAGGAGTAATTTTATTTATTAACTTTCTTAATGAGTAATTTTGGGTGGTATAATTTTATTAAATGTGATTCTTGTTTCTAATTATATATTCTTTTTTTACATCTAAATCTTGAATCAAATATTAAAAAAAAATATATGAATTTAGCTACATCGCAACCATGTTGGCAATATAGTTTATCTATATAATTTAATTTGCAAAAATATACTATTATTTTCACATAAATCATTATGATAAAATATGCGCCTTAAAATAAGTTTATTCATTACATTGTGGGTCACTTACTATTTTAAATAAAATAAATAAATAGTTTTATAATGAATTTATGAAAGTACCACTTCCATTTTCTTTAAATATAATCTTTTGCACATTAAAAGTAATTTTTCAATTACATAAATATGTTGAAATTTAATTTTAATGTTTTTTTAGTATGAAAAGTTTTGGTTGGAATAGTTTTATTAATAATGACAGAGAAAGAATAAAAAAAAGTAAATGATGCACATAAAGATACACCTACAACCATTACGGTTTTTTTTTATCTATAATAATAAGAAGAAGAATAATAAATAATATATAAAATTATTACCATCAATAAAATTATATCATTTTTTAATCTTTTTCGTTCAATCAAAACAAAACTTTTCATTATTTTTTATTGTTTTTTCAGTCCCTTCCCTTCTCGTAGTTGGATAGATAAATATTTTTTAATAAATTAATATTTAAACTTTAATTAAAACATCATTCAATTATTGAAAAAAAAACAAACATATTATCGGTAATATTAATAGAGGATTTAATAATAAAGTTCAGTATATCATATTACTTATTACTATGCTGAAACTATTGTTAACAATTAGAGTGAATTACTATAACATATTTTAAAAGTTAAAAAAAGAAAGACTTGTGAACACTTTTTTTTTAAATCCTTTTTGTTCGAGGATTTTTTTTTTTTCTGAGATGATGGAATCAGAATTAATGTTTAAAAATTAAATAGAAATTAATACACATCCACTACACCTGCATCTGTGGTACATTTTTAAGAGTATAAAAGTACAATTTTTGTTTGCAGGCAAGAGTACGATGCTGATGCAGAAAAAAGCAACTAAAAGCCGACATTAATTGCTAATAAATTCTAATGCAAAGAAGTAATAAATATGTTGAGGACATTGATTCATGATGTTGTCAATAATCTCTAGATGTATAATTATTGATTATTTTGTTGCTATTATTACAAGTTTGAGAACTATTTTCAATAAAATAGAATATAATATTCTTAGTTCATAATCAATGCCAACGTTATGTGAATTTATTATCACGACCTTAATTTTGTTTTTTAGACAAGGGAAAGACCACCTTAAGGTTTTTTTATTTTTTTTTTGTCTAGGAAACTAGAATATTCTTCTTCCTATTCTTCTTTCAACTTAGAAAAATATTTGTTTATGGTTATTTCTATCCAAATGAACTAATAAGTTCAAATCCCACAAAAGAACGACGCCAAATTTCGAACATTACATTATAAACAAGTTGGTTTGTGATCCATAGAAATCTGATATAATTCCAAAATTGTACGACATTGAATTAAAAACCAAAAGTTTTAGATTTCGTTTTGTTTATTAAATATCGTACATTGCATTATGGTGTTTTGACTCGAATAGAAATATGATATTGTTCCAAAACTGTTTTGTATATCAAATACTTCTTAAATCATGTAATATTCTTTTAGATACAAAATTAATAGTTTTAATGTTAATAAAAAATAAAGAATAAGAGCAAGAATATATAAAAACTATAAAGCAGTTTAGTTATTTTCGAATCTACAATTCAATTGATATGAGATGCATTTTACACTATTATAGAAATTTAACTTCGTCATATACTTTATATTGTAAAGAATATATATTTCACATAAAAGTTTGAACTTTCTTAAAAACTTAATAAAAAAAATTAAGTACAAAAACCTACTACACCTAACACATCAAATATAGACGTGATAAGCAATAAAAGAAATTATCACATAGATTATAATCAAATCACCTTGAATGTGACCTATTTCTAATTCATGAAAGAATAATTTCTCGTACTGAGTTTTTATTTTATTTTTGTTCCAAAAACTGTCTTTGAGCGATTAGAAATTGAACAGTTTTAAATAGAAAAGAGAGTCTTGTATTACTCTTTGTTTTCACAAATACAATTTATAACATGTTGATTGTTTTCACAAATAAAAAAATAAAAAGATAAAAAGATAAAAAGATAAAAAGATAAAAAAGATAAAAAGATAAAAAGATAAAGTCTAATCGGTTAAAAATCGAACAAAAATATAGTTTAAACCACGAGTCCCCGCAACGGTGCCAAAAACTTATTAAGATATCGGCAAGTGTACCAAATCATATCAAGTAATAATAAANCCAATTATTCATGCATTACATTTGCATAGAAGCTTAAAGGTAACCAACCATCATATTCTGATGTCTAGGTTTATACTACTATTGGGAGAATTTCCCCAGTTCTAGATTTCCCCGTATGTGTCCATATCAACAAAATCAACGATCACGCAATTGAATGAGTTAAACAAAGCATGCATAGAGTATAGAAGAAAAACCCTAACAATTAATAAAAGAAAGCATATATTATAAAGAATCAATTCAATACATGAGAGCTTCAAAGGATTATAATGGTTCCCCAACAACAATGAAGGTTTCGTTCACCATAATCGTGGTGAAACTAGATGAAAAACAATGAAAGAATGAAAGATAGAACCCTAGAATTTGAAGAGTGGGGCTTGAACATCCAAAATCCTCCTCCAAGGGGTGAAGAAAGTGTATTATGCTTCGTTCCAGCCAAAGATGACTGACCTAGGTCAACTAAAACCTTATATAGTATTCTAAAAATTACAAAAAAGTGGCCCAAGGCCCATAAAAATGGTGCTCAGCGGTAAATACCGCTCAGCGGTAAGTGCGTGTTCTTCTATTTGACGCTCAGCTGCATTTCTGCCCCTCACCGGTGACTACGGGACCTTAAGAACACCGCTCAGCGGAAATTCCCGCTGAGCGGTACTCGTGTCTTCTCTTTTTGTCCACTTTTCACTTCCTTTTCTGATTCCAACTTCTTCCTACTTCACTTCTTTCATCCAAATCATCTTAAAACCTGCTTTCTTTAAAACAAGGAAAACCAAGCATAAAACCCATCCAACTCTCTTATTTCAAAAACATAAACAAAAGCATGACTCCAAGCTAGTTTCTAAGTCATAAAGATTGTCTTTAAGGTAAATTTTAAGTATAAAAATAACAGTTTTTCAACTGTTATCACAACNTTGGCGCCGTTTTTCGGTGTTCATAAATTTGTCATCAATCCCTAATAATTAATTTTGCATTACAATTAGAAGCTTGCATATACGGTAAACTTGCCGGTGATTGTTGATGAATCGGCAAGTGTACCGAATCGCACAAGTAATATAAAATGGTAAGACCAACTATCGTATCTCAAAGGACTCTCGACACTAGACAAATAACACGATTAATTAAGACTTAAAGAAAACGAGATCATTGGTTTCAGATGCAAAGACAGAAAATTAAATATGAATGCAGTTTGATCAATAGCAAAATAACACAATGATGAATGGATGTTTGTTTAATATGAGATGAGTATGTTGTTAGGGTTAGATTTCACCAAGTTCCCTCTCATGTATGTAAGAATTCTTCTTTATGCATTAATGTTAACGTCACTCATTAAATCACTTAAACCTGGTCCCTCGACGAAATAAGTCTGTCCTCAATCACCAATTCATGATATTCCTAGCATTCCTAGTAATTAAATGTGAAGATCAAGAGCTTTAAGACGACCAAGACTCATACCCTCATCCTTGAGAAATATTACTCTTGGGATTAATTCAACAAGAACCTAAATTGTAAGGAACCTCCCAACACTCATGCAATTCATACATCATGCTATAAATGAGTTAAACAAAGCATGTAATAATCACAGATGAATTACTCTAACAATTAATGAAAAAACATATGTTACTAAGAATAAATTCAAATCCATGAGAGTTCACAACGTTACATCATCCCCAACAACAAATAGAGTTTAGTTCACCATATACATGGTGAAAGTAGATGAAAAATGGAGAAGAATGAGATAAAAATACCCTAAAAGTAGAAGATGGAAGCTCCCGCATCCAAATCCGCCTTTAGAGAGTTAAAGAGTGTGCTGTTGCGCTCCTCAAGCCAAAGATACAAAACCTAGGACATCTGGGTCCTTTAAATAGAGCGAAGATAGAACAGAAAAAAAGCCCAGGCTTGTGTCACTGGCGCAAAAGCGCCCCACTTAGGGCGCCCGGGCGGTGAGCGATGGTTCCCTATGCTCAAGCCTCAGAAAGGACACCCAAGCTTCGTGCTTCTGGTGCTCAAGCGCCTCAAAAAGGGGGCCCGGGCAATGAGCGATGGTTCTCTACGCTCAAGCCTCAGAAATGACGCCCAAGCTTCGTGCTTCTGGCGCTCAAGCACCCCAAAATGGGCGCCCGAGCAGTGAGTGGTGGTTCCCTGCGCTCAAGCCTCCAAAAAGGGCGCCCAAGCTTCGAGCACTCCTCCCTTCTGATGCTTTTCCAAGCCTTTCTGAGCTCCATCTCCATGGCACTTCATCTCTTCTTTCCATATTATCTCATTTCCTGCCAAAACATGGGAAATTAGTCATAAAACCATCAAATTCAACCTCAACTCTCTTATTCACACAACTTAACATAAAAACATGATTCCAAGCAAGTTTCTAAGCAGAAAAGGGTGTATTTAGTATCAAAATTACATCACAGATAACGATATTTTCAACCGTTATCACAACCCCAAACTTAGAACTTTTCTTGTCCTTAAGCAAAACAGAATGTAACTCAGCTTTTAAAAAACAATCACTACAATGACTCAACATTTTTCAAAAACTTTCTCCTTCAGGACAAGATATCACTTTTATCAACTCAGCATACATATGTCAACAAGATGTACAAATGCCTTAATTCAATCAAAATCAATGTGATGCTCATATACTTCAACAAATGCTATCTTTAAGAATGATCAATCAATCAAGCAAATATGTAATTAGAAATTCAAAGAACTACTCCTCACCAAGGAAAGTGTTTCACTCAAGCACTCAAAAGTGTATTACTCAACTCAAAGGTGTATAGTGAGGTGTTGGTGACTTTTTCACTCTGCTATCACAATGTCACACAAATTAACTTTGCCTTTCCTTTAACCACAATCAAACATACTCACAAACAAGTTCTCATCACAAGGGCTTCTCATGGCTTGTAACTTGGCTGGGCTAAGAAGGAAATTGATTTTTCTGGTCAGAAAAATCCTTGAGTTAAGAGAAACATTTATGATTTCATCATTCAAGCATAAATCTCTTTTCTTTTTCCCAGATTTCCCTTGCATTGAGCTTTTCTTTTCTTTTCTTTTAATCATTTGAAACTCTCATGTATTGAATTGGTTCTATATTCTATATGATTTCTTTCATTAATTGTTAGGGTTTTTCTTTTATACTCTATGCATGGTTTGTTTAACTCATCCAATTGCATGATCATTGATCTTATTTGTATGGACACATATAAGTACATTTAGAACTGCGAAAATTCTCCCAAGAGCAATATTACCTACACATAGGTGTTAACCCCTCGGCAAGTGTAACCGAATCGTATCAAGTAATAAAATTGGTAAGACCAAGTATCGTTTCCCAAAGGACTCACGGCCTAAACAATTATGTAATTTGTTGATTATCTTAGAGTTGTAACCGAAAATATTGTTGTTGAACTATGCAAAAATAAACATGAATGCAAGGTTTTGATCAATGGACTTGAACAATGCAAAAATGGTTGATGAATAATATAAATGATTATGTTGTTGGGGTTTACCAATTCATCCTATCCACTCTCATATATTCAAGAATTCATCTTTCTTCATTAATGTTAATGTCACTTTATAAATTACCTTAAACCCAATGTCTTGGTGAAGAAAACCTACTCCTAATCACTAGTTTACAATGTCTTGTCTCCCTACCAATTATTCATGCATTACATTTGCATAGAAGCTTAAAGGTAACCAACCATCATATTCTGATGTCTAGGTTTATACTACTATTGGGAGAATTTCCCCAGTTCTAGATTTCCCCGTATGTGTCCATATCAACAAAATCAACGATCACGCAATTGAATGAGTTAAACAAAGCATGCATAGAGTATAGAAGAAAAACCCTAACAATTAATAAAAGAAAGCATATATTATAAAGAATCAATTCAATACATGAGAGCTTCAAAGGATTATAATGGTTCCCCAACAACAATGAAGGTTTCGTTCACCATAATCGTGGTGAAACTAGATGAAAAACAATGAAAGAATGAAAGATAGAACCCTAGAATTTGAAGAGTGGGGCTTGAACATCCAAAATCCTCCTCCAAGGGGTGAAGAAAGTGTATTATGCTTCGTTCCAGCCAAAGATGACTGACCTAGGTCAACTAAAACCTTATATAGTATTCTAAAAATTACAAAAAAGTGGCCCAAGGCCCATAAAAATGGTGCTCAGCGGTAAATACCGCTCAGCGGTAAGTGCGTGTTCTTCTATTTGACGCTCAGCTGCATTTCTGCCCCTCACCGGTGACTACGGGACCTTAAGAACACCGCTCAGCGGAAATTCCCGCTGAGCGGTACTCGTGTCTTCTCTTTTTGTCCACTTTTCACTTCCTTTTCTGATTCCAACTTCTTCCTACTTCACTTCTTTCATCCAAATCATCTTAAAACCTGCTTTCTTTAAAACAAGGAAAACCAAGCATAAAACCCATCCAACTCTCTTATTTCAAAAACATAAACAAAAGCATGACTCCAAGCTAGTTTCTAAGTCATAAAGATTGTCTTTAAGGTAAATTTTAAGTATAAAAATAACAGTTTTTCAACTGTTATCACAACCCCAAACTTAGAACTTTGCTTGTCCTCAAGCAAACAAGATGTAACTCAATCTTCCACCAATCCACACAATGGTTCACCACATTCAAAACTCCTTCTTTTAAGACAAGTAAGTACTTAAATTAGCTCATCACAAAGACTTCAATCAAGATGTGCATATGCTTTGGTGTTCATGTAATCACATAATATCCAAGAAATGCTATTTTCATGAATGATCAATCAACTAAGCATAAATGTTCTTATGTGTTCATGGAATCTTTCCTTACTAGATAAAGGGTTTCACTCAAACACACAAGTGTATAAGAGGTCACTCATCCACTCTACTATCACAATGTTACATGAATTAACTTTGCCTTTTATTTAACCACAATAAAAACATTCACAAGTAAGTATCATCACAAGGACTTTCTATGGCTTATAATGTGGCTGGGCTAACAAGAAAATGGGTTTTTCTAAATCACAAAATCCTTGAGTTAAGTGAATCATCTAAACCATTCTTCCTTCTTCCCAACTTTCTTTTGCATTGAGCCTTTCTCTTTTTCTTTCTTTTCTTTTCTTTTTCTTTTGATTTTTAGGTGCTTAGCTCTTGGCTCAATGCTTGTTATTTTCCTTTCTAGACTTCCCAACAACCCCAAACTTGAACATTTATCAATACCACAAAATATTCTCAACTCAACTCAAGGTAAAGCTTTTCAAAAAGGGTTTTCAAATCATGTTCAAAGCTAAAGGTTCAAAGGATAGAACACATAGTGTTCTCTTTTAGTGGGCTAAAATCATGCATCTTGGGTAAAAAGGGTTACCAACAAATGCCTTGATCATATGACACATACAAGCAAATGATTCAATCATAGAAAACCTAGGCAAAGTAATTCATGCTTTCAAAGTAATAGCATTCAATCAAAAACTCTGGATCTCAAAAACCTCACATATAGGCTCATTTAACCATTCCACATACACATCCTGCTTAGCATCATAATCACAATCACTACATCATGCATTTGTTCACAAAGCTTGTGAACCATCACCTGTATCTCAGCATATAGTGCACAATCTCAATATCAATCAATATCAAAGCATCATCAAATAATACTCATCATGCATAAGTCACAAGCAAACCATCATAACAGACACAGTTTCAAATTGAGTACATCAAACCCTATTCTACTAACAGAAGCAAATAAGTTCAATAGTACAAAACAAAAGATAGAAAAAATCTTGCTCTAGAGGTGATAACATCCATCAGTAGATGCTATCTTAGCTCCTCATCAACCCCTGTTATCATCCGAATCTTCCTCCTCTCCTTCTTCTTGGATCCTATAGTCTTGATTCTTTTGCTCGATGAGGAGGCCATCCTTGCATCAAACACAAATCACAAAACCATAAGACACATTGTTAAGCATTAGTAAACCACAAACAACTCCCTAAAACACTCCTTATCTTAGAATGCTCTAGGAATATGAAGAAATCAGCCCCTAAAAGCAATGGTCTCACCAAACCCAAAATTGGATGGAAACTTGATGCAAAAATGGTTGAAAGAGAAGTTTTGTGAAGGGGGAAGAAGGGAAAAGTGAAGCGAACTCTTTGGAGAGTGCTTGAGAGTGTGTGGAAATAGGGAGATCTGAAAGTGGTGGCCAAGACACGTCCTAGGGTATAAAAGAGACCTAATGGGCCACGTCCCGCTAAGCCCAAATAAAACAAACCAGTCAGCCCAATTTGCAGCAGTCGCGCTCGGCGATATTTATCGCTAAGCGACATTTGCGGCACCAACTCTTCTTCTTCCTAGCTTGCCCTAGGTGTCCTTTACCAATGCCTCTCACAACCCCAATTCATTTAACTTCTCACAACACTCAAACGTTCAATCCCTATAATGCATCTAAAGCAGAATCAAAACAAACAAACAAAGATCAAGTTAATCAACTGGGTTGCCTCCCAGGTAGCGCTTGTTTAACGTCACAAGCCTGTCCCAAAATCCTCCAGCACCCTTCAGTAGATGCAAATATTTCTGACCAACACCCATCAGTAGGTGTATACCGTTTTCATCAACACTCATCAGTAAGTGTATGATAGCATAGTATCCTTCAGTAGATACTTATCCACCTAGCATCCGTCAGTAGATGCTATAGCCAAAAGTCTAAAAAAATAATTAAAAAATGTCCAAAGTTTATAAAATTACATCACCCATAAATAAAAATTAAAGAAATTAATGTTCTCAAATCGCTCGGATGCCTCCCAGCAGGCGCTCTTTTAACATCACTAGCTTGACCCAATAAAGCTCAAGTTCCATCTTCAATGTTGGTGCTCATCTTATTGTCATCACACCAACTCATCAGCTGCTTCCGGTCCACCTTCTTGACTCTCCTTTAATATGGAGATTCAATCTCTATCACTCCATTCTCTTTATAGTCTTTTCACAATCCACAACTTGTTCTTGAATCTTACAGGTTTACCAAGTTTGAGTTGTGCTTGAATCAAGTCATCATGAACCGTCCTTTCTTTGCCATCTTTTTCTTCTTCCCTAACCTGTGACAAGAAATTTTTTTTACCTTTGAAGCCCGGCTTTGCAGCTTTAAAGCTAGTCATGGGTACATCTTGACATGTAGCTTTACGACTAGCCTCTTCCTTTTGCATCTGCTGCTCCTCTTTGAAGACATTAAAGACCACCCTTTCTTCTTGGTCTTGAAGCACTGTCATCCCTTCATCTAGATTGATGATGACCTTGGCCGTTTTCATAAACGGTCTTCTAAGAATAATTGGAGTCAAATTCTCCTCCATCTCCATCACCACAAAGTCCAACAATAATTTTAGTTTGCCCACACAAACCATAACGTCTTCCACTACACCATAAGGCTTCTTTGAAGATCCATCCTCCATTAGCAAAGTCACCCTTGTTGGCTTGACTTCAAGATCACCAATTCACTCAAATAGAGATAAAGGCATCAAATTAACACTTGACCCTAAATCAAGTAGGGCTTTCCTTGTCTTCTCCTTCCCTATGATGCAAGGAATGGTAAAACTTCCTGGATCTTTCACTTTTGGAGGAAGTGGCTTCTTCTTAATTGCTTTGCACTCATCAATCTCCTCATCTAAAAATCTTTTCTTTGTGGAGACTGGCTTCATATGCTTGACAAAAGCTGGAATTTGTTGCAATGCTTCATTCAAAAGTAGATCAACCTCCAATTGATTGAAGATATCTTTAAAATGCCCAAATTGTCTCTCTTTCTCTATTCTCTCACAACCTTTTGGATAAGGAAGAATTTTTTCAAATATTTTAAAAATTTTCTCTCCTCTCTTTTCTTCTTTTTCTTTTCTCTCATCCTTTCCTTGTCTTTCTTCTTTTCTCTCTACTCTCTCTTCTTTTTCTTCTTTGCTCTCTAACTGAACTCTTTCAACATTCACACTCACTAAAACTTTACACTCTTCCTTAGGGTTAACCTCAGTATTAGCCCTAAAACTCTTATCAGGCATATCTTCCAACTTCGTAGCTATTTGGCCAACTTACATCTCCAAGTTTCTAATGGCCGCTTCAGTGCTCTTGTGGTTTGGAATAGTGATGACAAATTTATGAACACCGAAAAACGGCGCCAAAAACTTGTTTAACCTTTTGCAAGTGTGACCGAATCGTATCAAGTAATAAACTTAGTAAAGCCAAGTATCGTTCTCCCAAAGGACTCACAACCTAGTTAGTTATATGATTTGTTGATTATTTAAGACTTGTTAACGATTGATTGTTGGGTTTAAATGCAAAAGACAGTAATTAAACATGTATGCATGAATGTTGATCAACGGAAAAGAGGAAAACAAACACTTTAATGAATTAAATGGATGAGTATGTTGTTGGGGTAATCAATTTCATCTTATCCACTCTCATATACTTTAGGAATTCATCATTCTTTTCATCAATGTTAATGCCACTCTCTAAATCACCTTGCAAGAAAGCCTATCCTTAATTACGAGTTCATACAATTCCTAGCATCCCTAATAATTAATTCTGAAGCACAGAAGCTTAAAGGCAACCAACCCTCATAT
>NW_025903316.1:19567-34946 GCF_018835915.1 Vigna umbellata
CTCTTCTTCTTCCTAGCTTGCCCTAGGTGTCCTTTACCAATGCCTCTCACAACCCCAATTCATTTAACTTCTCACAACACTCAAACGTTCAATCCCTATAATGCATCTAAAGCAGAATCAAAACAAACAAACAAAGATCAAGTTAATCAACTGGGTTGCCTCCCAGGTAGCGCTTGTTTAACGTCACAAGCCTGTCCCAAAATCCTCCAGCACCCTTCAGTAGATGCAAATATTTCTGACCAACACCCATCAGTAGGTGTATACCGTTTTCATCAACACTCATCAGTAAGTGTATGATAGCATAGTATCCTTCAGTAGATACTTATCCACCTAGCATCCGTCAGTAGATGCTATAGCCAAAAGTCTAAAAAAATAATTAAAAAATGTCCAAAGTTTATAAAATTACATCACCCATAAATAAAAATTAAAGAAATTAATGTTCTCAAATCGCTCGGATGCCTCCCAGCAGGCGCTCTTTTAACATCACTAGCTTGACCCAATAAAGCTCAAGTTCCATCTTCAATGTTGGTGCTCATCTTATTGTCATCACACCAACTCATCAGCTGCTTCCGGTCCACCTTCTTGACTCTCCTTAAATATGGAGATTCAATCTCTATCACTCCATTCTCTTTATAGTCTTTTCACAATCCACAACTTGTTCTTGAATCTTACAGGTTTACCAAGTTTGAGTTGTGCTTGAATCAAGTCATCATGAACCGTCCTTTCTTTGCCATCTTTTTCTTCTTCCCTAACCTGTGACAAGAAATTTTTTTTACCTTTGAAGCCCGGCTTTGCAGCTTTAAAGCTAGTCATGGGTACATCTTGACATGTAGCTTTACGACTAGCCTCTTCCTTTTGCATCTGCTGCTCCTCTTTGAAGACATTAAAGACCACCCTTTCTTCTTGGTCTTGAAGCACTGTCATCCCTTCATCTAGATTGATGATGACCTTGGCCGTTTTCATAAACGGTCTTCTAAGAATAATTGGAGTCAAATTCTCCTCCATCTCCATCACCACAAAGTCCAACAATAATTTTAGTTTGCCCACACAAACCATAACGTCTTCCACTACACCATAAGGCTTCTTTGAAGATCCATCCTCCATTAGCAAAGTCACCCTTGTTGGCTTGACTTCAAGATCACCAATTCACTCAAATAGAGATAAAGGCATCAAATTAACACTTGACCCTAAATCAAGTAGGGCTTTCCTTGTCTTCTCCTTCCCTATGATGCAAGGAATGGTAAAACTTCCTGGATCTTTCACTTTTGGAGGAAGTGGCTTCTTCTTAACAGCTTTGCACTCATCAATCTCCTCATCTAAAAATCTTTTCTTTGTGGAGACTGGCTTCATATGCTTGACAAAAGCTGGAATTTGTTGCAATGCTTCATTCAAAAGTAGATCAACCTCCAATTGATTGAAGATATCTTTAAAATGCCCAAATTGTCTCTCTTTCTCTATTCTCTCACAACCTTTTGGATAAGGAAGAATTTTTTCAAATATTTTAAAAATTTTCTCTCCTCTCTTTTCTTCTTTTTCTTTTCTCTCATCCTTTCCTTGTCTTTCTTCTTTTCTCTCTACTCTCTCTTCTTTTTCTTCTTTGCTCTCTAACTGAACTCTTTCAACATTCACACTCACTAAAACTTTACACTCTTCCTTAGGGTTAACCTCAGTATTAGCCCAAAAACTCTTATCAGGCATATCTTCCAACTTCGTAGCTATTTGGCCAACTTACATCTCCAAGTTTCTAATGGCCGCTTCAGTGCTCTTGTGGTTTGGAATAGTGATGACAAATTTATGAACACCGAAAAACGGCGCCAAAAACTTGTTTAACCTTTTGCAAGTGTGACCGAATCGTATCAAGTAATAAACTTAGTAAAGCCAAGTATCGTTCTCCCAAAGGACTCACAACCTAGTTAGTTATATGATTTGTTGATTATTTAAGACTTGTTAACGATTGATTGTTGGGTTTAAATGCAAAAGACAGTAATTAAACATGTATGCATGAATGTTGATCAACGGAAAAGAGGAAAACAAACACTTTAATGAATTAAATGGATGAGTATGTTGTTGGGGTAATCAATTTCATCTTATCCACTCTCATATACTTTAGGAATTCATCATTCTTTTCATCAATGTTAATGCCACTCTCTAAATCACCTTGCAAGAAAGCCTATCCTTAATTACGAGTTCATACAATTCCTAGCATCCCTAATAATTAATTCTGAAGCACAGAAGCTTAAAGGCAACCAACCCTCATATCCCTATGTCTAGGCCATATGCTATTGGGAGAATTTCCCCAAATCTAGATTTCCCCGTATGTTCCCATATCGACAAAATCAATAATCATGACATCGAATGAGTTAAACAATGCATGCTTTGAGCAAAGAGGAAAAACCCTAACTAATGATGAAAGAAAGCATGTATCATAAATATGATGTTTAAACACAAAATTCAATATATGAGAGCTTTAAAAGATTACATTGATTCCCCAACAACAATACAAAGTTTAGTTCGCTATATTCATGGTGAAATTAGATGAACAATAATGAAAGAATGGAAGACATAGAAAAACCCTAGAAAGAGAAGAGGAGAGCCGTCACCACCTCCCAATCTACCCCTAAGGGGTGAAAAGTGTGTTTCTGCTTCCTCCCAGCCAAAGATACAAACCCTAGGATGTCCTAAAGCTTATATACTATTCTAAAAAATATAGAAAATTAGGCCCAAGCCCATAAAATTAACAGAAAACCGGTCCAAGCCCATTTAGAATGGCGCTCAACGCTATTTTACCGCTGAGTGGTACTAGCGCATGATCCATTTTGCCCCCCATCTGTTGTTTTGCCCCTCAGCGGTGATTTCGACACCTGAAAACTGCCGCTCAGCGCCAAATTACCACTCAGCGCCACTCGGTCACACTTTTTCTCCATTCTAGTTGATTTCTCAGCATTCTGGTTGACTAGTTGACTTTTCTGGTTGATAGGTTGACTTTTCTAGTTTCTGGTTGACTTTTCAGCACTCCAATCATTCGGTACTTCAATTCGTCTTTCAAATCGTTCAATTAGCCTACAAAATCAAGGGAATCTTGCACAAAACCATTAAATTCACTTTCAACTCTCTTATTCACAAAACTAAAGAAAAAAATATGAGTTCAAGCTAGTTTCTAAGTCTTAAAGGTTGCTTTTGGTATCAATTTTAAGCATAAAAATAACGGTTTTTCAACTGTTATCACAACCCCAAACTTAAAACTTTGCTTGTCCTCAAGCAAACAAGATGTAACTCAATCTTCCATCAATCCATATAATGGTTCACCACATTCAAAACTCCCTTTTCAAGATAAGTAAGTACTCAATTAAGTTCATTGCAAAGATTTCAATCAAGGCATGCACATGCATTAATCCATGTTTTCTATCTTTTTGTGCTAACAATTGTTTATAGGAACTTGTTTTCCTGTGTATTGAGGATATAGTTCGAACTAGGAGCAAAATCACTTCGGAACCTCTTCTTGAAGGATTGGACGAAAGTAGAAGTAGGAGGAGAGTTCAAACATCTAGAGAATTATTCCCTCCTCTGGAAACACTTCTACAACCCTCACCACAAAGATCTAACCAAAGCACTGAAGATATGGCCGAAGAGAACAATGTTAGACGTACTCTGGTGGATTATACCACAGTTGTTGGCCCTCATCACTTTAATAGCAATGCTAGGCCAAGGGTCAATTCTGCAAACATGGAGGTGAAACCAACGTTGATACAATTGGTAAAGAGCAACCAATTTAATGGACTGTCACATGAAAGTTCATATGAGCATCTAACCATATTCAACGAGATTTGTAACACTGTGAAGATCAATTGTGTGCCGGATGACGCAATAAAGCTTAGCTTGTTTCCTTTCTCATTGGGAGGCAATCAAAGTTATGGTTGAATTCTTTTGCGGAGGATTACTGAATAGGAAGTTGTGGTTTCAAAGTTTCTTAACAAGTACTTCCCACAGTCCAAAGTCAACAAAGGGAAGCAAGAGACTTATTCTTTTAGAGAAGGCATGGAGGAGACACTAGGTCAAGCATGGGATAGGTATAAGAGCTTCTTGAGAAAGACGCCAACTCATGGCTTTGACGAAGCAACAATAGTCCTTCTTTTCCTTGGAGTTCTTGGTTCACAAACCAAGTTGATGCTAGATGCCTCAGTTGGAGGTAATACTAAATGCAAGACTCTAGAAGAAGCCACTGAATTGATTGACAACATGGCTACTAATGATAATGAGATGCATAATGAGAGAGGAGCTCCAATTCAACATAAGGGAGTTCTACAATTGCAATCAATTGATGCCTTGCTTACGCAGAACAAAATCATAACTCAATAGTTGGAGAATTTGATAAAAACACTTGCTCAGTTGCGAAATGAGATAAAGAACGCTGCACATGTTCAACAACTTTGTGAACTATGTGGTGGTGACCATATCAATGGTCAATGCACTTTTCCAATGGAGGCCTTAGAAGATTTCAATTTTATGGCCAGTCAATTTCAATACCACCAAGGGAACTACAACCAAGGGTGGAAACCTCACCCAAGCATGGGTCAAGGTCAGAATGGACAAGTTGGACAAGCAGGACAATTCAATAGACCATAGTAGCAACCATCAATATGACAACAAGTATCTGCATTGAATGAGAAATCATCAAAGCTTGAAGAAACTCTTCAATAATTTATTCAGGTGACTATTTCCAACCATAAAAGCACTGAAGCTACAATTAGAAATTTAGAGATACAAAAAAGGTGATCTTTAATGTCTTCAAATTGGAGCAACAGATTCAAGAGAAGGAGGCTAGTCATAAAGTTGCATGTAAGGATGCACCCTTGACTAGTTCTAAAGCTGCAAAATCGATCATCAAAGGTAAAAATTGTTTCTTGTCACATGTTAGGAAAGAAGAAAACGATGGCAAAGGAAGAAAGGTTCATGATGACTTGATGGAGGCACAATTCAAACTTGGCGCACCTGTAAGATTCAAGAACAAGTTATGGGTTGTGAAAGATTTCAAAAAGAATGGAGTGATTGAGATTGAGGCTCCATATTCAAGAAGAGTCAAAAAGGTGGAATGGAAGCAATTGATGAGTTGGTGTGATGAAAGAAAGATGAACACCAACATTGAAGATGGAACTTGAGCTTTATTAGGTCAAGCTAATGACGTTAAAAGAGCGCTTATTGGGAGAAATCCCAGTGATTTGAGAACATTAATTTCTTTGATTTTGTTAGTTTGGTTATGTAATTTTATAAACTTTGGGACATTGATTTATGTTGTTTTAAGACTTTATGGTATATCATCTACTGATGGATGCAAGGTGATTGAGTATCTACTGACGTATACTATGGTATCAGACACTTACTGATGAGTGTTGATGAAAAGGGTATACACCTACTGATGGGTGTTGGTAAGAAAGATTTGCATCTACTGAAGGGTGCTGGAGGATTTTGGGTCAGGCTCGTGACGTTAAACAAACGCTACATGGGAGGCAACCCAATTGATTGACTTTATCTTTGTTTGTTTGTTTTGATTCTGTTTTAGTTGCTTTATAGGGATTGAATGTTTGAGTGATGTGAGAAACAAAATTCATTGGGGTAGAGAGAGGCATTGGTAAAGGACACATAGGGCGAGCTAGGAAGAAGAAGAGTTGGTGCCGCAAATGTTGCTCAGTGGTAACTAATGCCGAGAGCGACCGCTGCAGATTGGGTGGACTGTTTTGTTTTAATTGGGCTTAGCGGGATTTGGCCCATTAGGCCTCTTTTATACCCTAGGGTGCGTTTTGGCCACCACTTTCAGATTTCACTCTTCCCACACACTCTCAAACACTTTCCCAAGTGTTCTCTTCATTTTTCCCTTCTTCCCCCTTCACAAAAACTCTTTCACTCACTTTTGCATAAAATTTTCCATCCAAGTTTGGGGTTTGGTGAGAGCATTGCTGTTAGGGGCTGATTTTTGCACATTCCTAGAGAATTCTTCATTCATCTAGCATCTCCACCCAAGTAAGTATAAGCGTTTTACATTCTAGGGTTTTTGAAAGCATGAATTGGTATGAACATTGTTGTCTAAGCATGATTCTTGAGGGATTTTGATTTTTATGCATGATTAGATTAATTATTTACTGTTTGGACCTATTAATTTGCTTGATTTGGGTCTGGAACTAGGAAGATTGCATTTGGGTGGAGATTAGAACATTTTTAGGGCATTTTGCAAAATCTGCAGAATCGTCGCTCAGCAGAAATTTCCCCTAAGCGCGATTCTGGCAGAATGGCTTTTGTGCTTATTTTGCTTACTGGTTTTGATGCATAGGTTGCGCTGAGGGGTTTTGATTTGCCTTAGCGGTGATGGGAATGGTTTTAGCGAGTGGTTTGTGGTTTACTAATGCTTAATGATGTTTCTTGTGGTTTTGTGAATTCTGTTTGATGTAGGGATGACGTCCTCATCGGGCAGGAGGATTAAGACTTTGGGATCAAAGAGGAAGGATAAGGAACCAGACCGCTCCTATTCCAACAAGTTCCTTTCCCGGAAGCATGAGCGCCACTTCAATTTTGTCCACGATAGGAGGCTATTAATGGAAAGAAGGCTGGACTGATACCTGATTTTGCTCCACAGTTTGGAGAGCAATTGGAGAACACGAACTTGGGAAGGCTAGCCACTTATCCTGCACCAGTTGACATAGCAGTGGCAAAATAATTCTACACCAATGCAAGGAGGTTGGGTGATTATCCTACTGAGGATTATTTGAGCTATGTTAGAGGACACGCCATTCGGTATGACCCTAGTTCTATCAATAGATTTTTAGATACTGAATGGGTTTTTGAGCAGTGTCAGTTTGCTCTAAATATGGAAGAAGGAGCAGACTTTGGTGATGTGGAGAGTGTGCTATGTGTGCCTGGAGGGCACTTTCAGAGAAACAGAAATGGTGCAGTTGTGAACATCAGGAGAGCTTATCTAACTCCTCTAGCAAAGTATTGATGGCATTTTCTCGTGCCAACATCCAGCCATGCTCACATGTTTCAGATATTACTGTTAGCAGGGGACTTCTTTTGTAGTGTGTACTCAGAGGGATGGGCATTAACATTGGCCAGGTCATAGCCAATGAGATACAGGTGTGTGCCAACACTATGAACAACAAGGCACCTTTGGGACATCCCTCTTTGATTACACACTTATGTGAGCTAGCTGGGGTGAATATCTCTACACCGGCATTTGAGAGGCCTAGGAAAGCTATTGATGAGGCCTATTACAGACAGTATTGTGGTGGTGATAAGGCAGCTCAGCCAGTACCACCACGCCATCCTCGCAGATGAGAAACTTTATCTGCTATGATGGTTTGCTTGTGATTTATGCATGATGAGTATTGCTTGATGATGCTTACATATTGATTGATGTTGAGATTGTGCATTATATGTTGATATACAGCTGGTTGTTCACAAGTTATGTGAACAGATGCATAATGTTGTGATTGTGATTATGATGCTAACAAGGATGTGTATGTAGAATGATTGGATGAGCTTATATGTGAGGTTTTGAACTCCAGAGTTTTTGTGATTGAGTTCTATTACATTGAAAGCATGAATGACTTTGCCCAGGTTTCTATGGTTGAATCACTTGCTTGTATGTGTCATATGATCAAGGCCATTTGTTGGTAACCCTTTATTAGCCAAATGCATGTTTTTAGCCCAATAAAAAAGAGCATAATGTGTTCTATCCGTTGAACCCTTTAGCCTTGAACATGATAGAAAACCCTTTTTGAAAAGCTTTACCTTGAGTTGAGTTGAAAAATATCTTGTGGTATGGATAAATGTTCAAGTTTGGGGTTGTTGGGAGGTCTAAAAAGGGAATATGAAAAGCATTGAGCTAAGCATGTGAAAAGCAAAATAAAAAGGAAAGAAAAGAAAGAAAAAGAAAGGCTCAATGCAAAAGAAAGTTGGAAAGAAGGAAGAATGGTTGTGTTTAGATGATTCACTTAACTCAAGGATTTTGTGATCCAGAAAAACCAATATTCTTGTTAGCCCAGCCACATTATAAGCCATAGAAAAGCCCTTGTGATGATACTTGCTTGTGAATGTGTTTGATTGTGGTTAAATGAAAGACAAAGTTGATTTATGTGACATTGTGATAATAGAATGAATGAGTGACCTCTTATACACTTGTGTGTTTGAGTGAAACACTTTATCTGGTGAGGAAAGATTCCATGAGCACATGATTACATCTATGCTTAGTTAATTGATCATTCATGAGAATAAATTTTTTGGATACTATGTGATTATGTGAACACCAAAGCATGTGTGCATCTTGACTAAATTCTCTGTGATGAGCTGATTTGAGTAATTACTTGTCTTGAAAGAAAGAGTTTTTAATGTGGTAAACCATTGTATGGATTGGTGGAAGACTGAGTTACATCTTGTTTGCTTGAGGACAAGCAAAGTTCTAAGTTTGGGGTTGTGATAACAGTTGAAACGCTATTATTTTTATACTTAATTTTGACATCAAAAACAACCTTTATGACTTGGAAACTAGCTTGGAATCATGCTTTTGCTTATGTTTTGGAAATAAGAGAGTTGGATGGGTTTTATGATTAGTTTTCCTTGCTTTTGCAGGAATTGAGATGAAGTAGATGAAAGAAGTTGAAGTAGTAAGGAGATGGACTCAAGAAAGGAAGTGAAAGTGCTTAAAAGAAGAGCCACAGTCACCGTTGAGCGCAATTCTACCGCTGAGCGGGATTCTGAAGTCCCGTAGTCACCGTTAAGGGCCAAAACTGCAACTGAGCGTCAATTCTGAAGACTCACACTTACTGCTGAGTGGAAAAAGTGTCTCTGAGCGCTATTAATTTAGGCTTGGGCCTATTTTCTATAATCTTTAGGAAACTATATAAGGTTTTAGCCGAATTAGGGTTAGTATCTTTGGACAGAAAGAGGCAAAATCAACCTTTCTTCACCCCTTGGAGGAGGATTTTGGATGCTCAAGCTCTATTCATCAACTTCTAGGGTTCTATATTTCATTCTTTCATTGTTTTTCATCTAGTTTCACCATGTCTATGGTGAACTAAACCTTCATTGTTGTTGGGGAACCAATGTAATCCTTTGAAACTCTCATGTATTGAATTGGTTTTATATTCACTAGTACAGTCAGGGGATACGGCACCGGTTATTTTCGTCATTCGACAACGGTTCCTGGACCGAGGCATATACAGGCGAGACAAAAAGTCCAGAGTTTTATGCCTCGGTTCGAGACCGAGGCCCAAAGTTGAATGATTTCGCCTCGGGTCAAGCCAACCGATCCAGTATGTCACCTCTACTGTTTCGGTTGCGATCATAACCGAGACAGGTCTTTTTTTTTTAATATTAATAATAATATTATTATTATATTTAAATAAAAATACAGTGTTCGGTTGAATTTGAGAAAATCGATGTTCATCTTTGGAAAGGAGATCTGGCATGAGGAGCATGACTCAAAGGAGAAGAACAAGCTTCATGGTTCACCTGTTGCTCGTTTGGAAGATCCAGATTCGGAGGAACATTATTATTATACACCGAAATTGACGACGAAGCTTCGCCAGGACCGCCTCCCATCCCCGGCAGAGACCCGCCGACACCACCCTACTCGTGATCAAAACTGGACCAGCCGCCATCAGTGAGCCCACCACCCCGCCGCCAACGATCTGTCCCTGGCCTCCCGCGAGATAGATGGTGAGACCGGTGGCACCAGGAGGGGATGGTCTGGGGAGAAACAAACCGGTGAGGGAGAGGACGCCGCGCAAACGAGCCAGGAGCCGGTGAGGGAGAGGACGCCGCGCAAACGCCTCCGCGCGAACTGGATCACACAGTCGGTGATGTCCGCGCCGCTGGCAATCTCCATGGCGTGGCTTCGCATCGCGTTGGGGCTGTCTCGGGTGACAAATCCCAGATCCGCACTCTCGTTCATGGAAAATCCCAGATCTGCACTCTCGTTCATGGAAAATCCCAGATCCGCACTCTTGGTTTGGGCTTTCAGTCACCGCACTCTCGTTCATGGAAAATCCCAGATCTGGTTTCCTCATCGGAGAGAGGCGAGTAAACAGGAAGAGTGATATCCCAGATTTGGTTGACTCAACAAAGAGAAAAAAAAATTTAGGGAGAAGAAGCTGTGTTGGGCGTGCAGATTAAGTCAAGGTGAATGAAGCTACTACCTCGGTTACCAAAGCCCGAGGTAATATCACAATATTGCACCGGTTAAAAGCAATGGCCGAAGTATAAAGTCCCCCTTAAACACCTCGGTTCTTGAAGAACCGATGTCGTAGCTGACCTGTCAGTGGTTCAGGCAAAAAAGCAGGCGAAAAAAGCAGGCGAAGAGCAGGCATTCACAGGTGCATAGGTCTCGGGTGCCCAAAAAACCGAGGCAGTAAGGCTGTTTGAAAAGTTGTGAGACAGGACGGCCTGATTTGCAATGATATATGTTTCGAGTTTTCTATCAACCGAGACAGTACAACCATTCTGCTTCGGGTGAACTGATGACCGAGGTATATAGGGTTTTATGCTTCAGTTTTTCGTAACCGAAGCATATACGGCGCCTTCAAAAGTCCTTTTTTTACTAGTGATTCTATATGCTTTCTTTCATTAATTGTTAGGGTTTTTCTTCTATACTTTATGAATGGTTTGTTTAACTCATTCAATTGCATGATCATTGATGTTATTTGTATGGACACATATAAGTACATCTAGAACTAAGGAAATTCTCCCAAGAGCAATATTACCTAGACATAGGGATAGGAGGATTGGTTCTGTTTAATCTTCTGTGCGAATGTAATGCATGAATAATTGCTAGGGAGACAAGACATTGTAAACTAGAGATTATAAGTAGACTTTCTTCGCCGAGACATTGGGTTTAAGGTAAATTAGAAAGCGACATTAACATTAATGAAGAAAGATGAATTGTTGAATATATGAGAGTGGATAGGATGAATTGGAAACCCCAACAACATAATCATTCATATCCTACATCAACCGTTTTTGCATCTTTCAATTCCATTGATCAAAACCTTGCATTCATGTTTATTTTTCGTAATTCAACAACAATATTTTCGTTTACAAGTCTAATTTAATCAACAAATCACATAACTGTCTAGGTTGTGACTCCTTTGAGAAATGATACTTAGTCTTACCATTTTATTATTACTTGATACGATTCAGTACACTTGCCGAGTGTTAACACTTAGCTCAATGCTTTTTCTTTTCCTTTCTCAATCTTTCCAGCATCCCCAAACTTGAACCTTTATCAATACTTCACAAATGTTCTCAATTTAACTCAAGGTAAAGATTTTCACAAAGGGTTTTCAACATATGCGTAAGGCTCAAGGTTCAAAGGTTAAAACAAATTGTTTTCTTTTCAGTGGACAAAAATCATGTGAAGGCTAAAAGAATAAGGGATAACAAAAGATGACCTTGATCATATGAAAACTGCAAGCAAGTAGTTCAATGACAAAAAATTTGGGGAAAATCATTCATGCTTCCAAGGTAATAACAATTATTCACAAAAACTCTCATAAGTCCAAAGAGCATCGTCTAACTTCTGAGACGAATCCTTTCTTGATGAAGCAATTGTCTTTTCTAGAATCCTCGTTATCTCCCAATTAGAAACCTCAGCTTGCCCATTTGTTTGTGGATGATAAGGTGTAGCTACCTTGTGTCTCACACCATAGTGCTTGAGTACCTTTACAAGCTAAAAATTGCAAAAATGAGATCCTCCATCACTAATGAGTACTTTGGGCGTTCCAAACCGGGAGAAAATTTGCCTTTTCAGAAATTTAATAACAGTGCTAGAATCATTCTTGGGACAGGCTAGAGCTTCCACCCATTTACTCACATAATTCACTGCCACCAGAATGTATTCATTATTGAAAGATGGTGGGAAAGGTCCAACAAAATCTATGCCCCAACAATCAAAAACTTCAACCTCTAATATGCCTTGTAGTGGCATTTCATGATGTTTGGAAATAGTACCCGTCCTTTAACACTTATCACCGTTCCTGGCATGATTATGAGAATCTTTAAACAGAGTAGGCCAATAAAAAATTCCTTCCTCTTCTTCCTTAGTCACACAGCGCCTCAGAAGGTTATCTACTCCAATTTTGAATAAGTAAGGATCATCCTAAATGAACTGTTTGACATCATGCAAAAAAAATTTTCTTTGTTGCCAATTAAGATCTTCTAGGATTACTCCTGCAGCTTTGAAATTAGCCATATCAGCAAACCACAGCCTTTGTTGGATATACATGAGTGTTTAATCTGAGAAAGATTCCCAGATTTCTGCTTCCTTGCTTTTGACTTCACTGTTAACCAACCGAGATAAGTGATCAACAATTACATTTTCACTTCCCTTCTTGTCATGGATTTCCACATCAAATTTTTGTAACAAAATTACCCATTTAATCAATCGCTGCTTGGAATCCGACTTGGTTATCCAGTACTTTATAGTTGCATGGTCAGTGTAGATAATCACTTTAGACCCAATGAGATAAGGTCTAAATTTCTCCAAGGCATACACAATAGCAAGAAATTCTTTCTCTATAGTGGCGTAATTCAACTAGGCTTCATTCAAAACCTTGCTTGCGTAATAAATAGTGTGAAATACCTTCTCTCTTTTCTGGCCAAGAACAACACCTTTGGCATAAATATTGGCATCACACATCAGCTCGAAATCTTGATTTCAATCAGGAGCTACAAGTACTGGAGCAGAAATCAATTTTTTCTTCAAAACATCAAATTCCTTAAGGCACCCATCATCCATCACAAATGGTGCGTCCTTAACAAGGAGGTTGCTTAGGGGTTTGGCAATCTTTGAAAAGTCTTTGATGAATCTTCTATAAAAACCAGAATGACCCAAACAGCTTCTGAATCCCTTCACATTGGTTGGTGGTGGGAGTTTTTCAATGACTTCCACTTTTGCTTTATCAACCTCAATTCCCATGGAAGAAATTTTATGACCCAAAACAATCCCTTTCGTTACCATAAAGTGACATTTTTCCCAATTGAGAACAAGATTGGATTGGGTGCATCTTTTAAGTACAACATCCATGTTAGACAAACACTCATGAAAGGAACTGCCAAACACTGAAAAATCATCCATAATGACTTCAATTCTGTGAAAGATTGGCTGCATACACCTGTGAAAAGTAGCTGAAGCATTACATAACCCAAACGATATTTTTCTGTAAGCAAAAACTCCAAATAGACAAGTGAAGGTTGTCTTCTCTTGGTCCTTTGGATCAACCACAATATTATTATATCCAGAATATCCATCCAGAAAGTAATAGAAAGCCTGACCTACCAATCTCTTCAGCATCTGATCCATGAAAGGAAGGGGAAAATGATCCTTCCTAGTAGCATTTTTCAACTTCCTATAGTCAATACATATCCTCCATCCAGTAACATTCCTTGTAGGTATGAGCTCATTTTTATCATTATAAATAACTATCATCCCACCTTTCTTTGGTACCACTTGTACTAGGCTTACCCATGCACTGTCGGAAATAGGATAAATATTACCAACCTCAAGTAACTTTAGCACTTTTTTTCTCACCTCCTCCTTAATCACTGGATTTAACCTTCTCCGTGGTTGAGCAACTAGTTTGTAATCATCTTCCATAAATATTTTTTGCATGCAATAAGTCGGACTTATGCCTTTGTGATCTGAGATTGATCATCCAATAGCTCCTATGTTGGGTTTTAGTATCTCAACCAACCTTTCTTCTTCTTCGGGAGAGAGAGAATTACTGATGATAACTGGTTTATTCTCCCCTTCTTCTAAGAACGCATACTTTAAGTGTGGTGGTAACATCTTCAACTCCAATTTGCTTTCCTTGACTTTTTCTTCTGTGTTGATCTCTTCCATCTTATGTAAAGGGACTTCTTTCAAATCATCCAAGCACTCATCAATCAATTCTTCTTCTTTCTCATACAATTCTTCACAAGTGTCAACTAGCGTCTCCTCTAAAAGAAAAATATCACTTGCTTTCTTCTCTTGTATCATGCAGATTTTGTCAAGAGTGTCAAGATGGAAACACTCCTTGTCATCCCTTGGCTGAGCCATAGCTTCAAAAACATCAAAATTTACTTCTTCATCTTGCACTCTCACCTTCAGTTTGCCATTTTTCACATCAATCAAAACTCTTGCAGTCTTCATAAAAGGTCTCCCAAGAATAAGAGGCACATTTACATCCTCCTCCATCTCCATGATAACAAAGTCCATAGGAAACAAAAATTTTTCTACCTTCACAATCACATCTTCAGCTACCCCAAAAGGATATTTCAGAGATCTATCTGCTAGTTGAAGAGTCATCCAAGTAGGCTTGAGTTCAAAACCTTAAATATTTTCAAACATGAAGGGCGACATGAGATTGATACTGGCTCCAGAATCAATTAGTGCCTTTCCAACCTGTTATCTGTGATGTAATTTTGATACTAAATGCACTCTTTTTGACTTAGAAACTTGCTTTAACTCATGTTTTTTCTTTAGTTTTGTGAATAAGAGCGTTAAGGTTATACTTAATGATTTTATCACTAAATTCCCTTTAACTCATGTAATTTTGAAGGAAAAGTTAAAGTACTAAATAGTTGGAATGCAGAAAAGTCAACCAGAGTGCAGAAAAGTCAACCAGAATGCAGTCTGCGAGGCTTGTGCGTCCAGTTTTGAGGCTTAAGCGCCAGAAATCGACTTCCACTGCCTGGGCACCCTAAATGGGGTGCCCGAGCATCGTGCGTCGTGGATTAGGCCCAATTTTTGCTCTGTTTTAACTCTTTTGGACTGGACCCTGTTTCTACTCTTTTCCGACTTTATTTAAAGGACCCAGGCACTCTAGGTTTTGTATCTCTGGCTGGAGCAACACAACAGCACACTCTTCTACTCTCTAAAGGCGGATTTGGAGGCGGGAGCTTCCTCTTCTACTTTTAGGGTTTCACTATCTCATGTTTTTCCATTATTCATTTAGTTTCTCCATGTCTATGTGGAACTAAACTCTATTTGTTGTTGGGGGATGATGTAACCTTGTGAACTCTCATGTATTTGAATTGATTCTTAATTTATATGCTTTTTCATTAATTGTTAGGGAATTCATCTATTTCAATGCTTGCTCTATTTAACTCATTTAGTAGCATGATTTATGAATTGCATGAGTGTCGGGAGGTTCCTTACAATTCAGTACACTTGTCAATTCAGTACACTTGTCGATTCATCAACAAGTTTTTGGCGCCGTTATCGGGGACTCACGGTTTAAACTACTATATTTGTGTGATTCTTAATTAAATTCGACTTTATCTTATTTTATTTTATTTTATTTTATTTCGTGTTTTTGTTTTGTTTACTTTTGTTTTTGTGCTAACAACCCTT
>NW_025903318.1:0-11211 GCF_018835915.1 Vigna umbellata
ATAATAGTCGTGATTTAATAATATAAAAATTAAAAATAGTACATTTTAAAAGTTTTAATATTAAAAATACTCTAAAAAAATAAAATATTTTATAATTAATATTTAAAATTAAATATTAATATTATTCTCAAACGAATAAGACGGATGTTGTAACGCCCCGGCAACTTACAGAAAATATTGAGTGTCCCACATCAACACGAGCCTTTCAAATGTACTTTACACTTTCCAGGCAAACTTCCAGAATGTCACTCATCCCTAAATTACTTCAGGCTAAGAACGCTTAACCATGAAGTTATTATGGGTTAGGCTACCAAAAAACAGATGCATTTTGGTGATTTGAGTAGCCAAATCAATTATTTTAAGCTATCCTTCAACTGTATAGTCAATCTCATACCTATACAGTCTCTAGATCCCTCTCATTCCGATGTATGTTCGATTCTTCCATGTGTCCTTCCCACTAAAAGCAAGCCTGTCAGGAGTCACTCTTTGTTTGTGCCTCTTACACTTTGTAACTCTTGCACCGACGATCACTCTCCACCTTCGTCAGGTCGGGTGTCACATATATTCTATCTTAGAAAACATGGTTGAAATTATAATATAATTGGAAGAGGGCATGCTGATTACACTATTATACTTATGTAGTCTATGTATTTAAGAGATCATCTATTTTCACTTATAAGAAAGCATATTAAAGATGTGAAATATATAATTAAATTAAAACCCAGAACTTTTATTTTATTTTATATTCTTTTCGGAAAGTGATAATAGATCAGTTAGATAACATTTTCATCCACAGCTCATCAAATTAGCACGCCCATGCTTAATTAGGTTTAAGACTTGTTAACATCATGTCTCATTTCTTAAGTAGTAGTGTAGGCCACCAAGTGAGCAATCACTAAAGTCCTTAATTAGCATGAGTTGTAATTTGCATTGAAGATGCAAGTTCAAGCAACAGTAAGGAATCCAAGAACACATAATTGCTAAGCAAGGAATTACTTCATAAATTATTGTGTGAAAAAAAATTATAAAGTGAGTTGAATAAACTTGTAGGTGCAAAACAAAAAACAATATTTTATATACATATAATCTAATGGTGAAGAAAGTAAGAAAAATTATTGTGTTTTTATTTCTTCGAAGAATTTTAAAGGGTTTAAAAGGAAAAGAGGAAGAGATAAAAATATATAATAGGTCTAAAACATAAATGCCTATATCATGAATTTAATCTATTTTAGTTGAATTTAAATATTTCCTTCTAGGAAAAAGCAAACTAGATAAGTTTCCAAATTGTTAAAGTACATAAGCTACTTTGTTATCATTCTTATATTTATTATAATAATTAAAAATATTAATAGTGTTGGACCAATTGTAACTATTCTAAGTAAATAACGGAGTACATGTTACGCCTTTTTAGGGCCTTAGAACATGGTTTGGACATTGTTGTCACTACTTCCCAAATATCCATACCACCCGCACCATTTGGGTACATGTAACTTATTGACCAAACAAGCCCTTAAAAAATAATGATGCTCAAATCCTAACTAAGAAAGCAAGTTGGAATCTTCTTTCCTTTCTTTTTAATGGTCCATTTTTTAACAATTTTTTTTATTTTTTTAAAACTTCACTATTTTTAATTTATCTAATTAGAAATATTATTAATTAAATAAATTTATAAAGATTTTAATATCATAAAATGATTTTTAATATATTATATTATATATAATATATTTGTCACCTGTATAAAATTAATAATACTTGTATGTTCTCTGGAAAAGAAAAAAGCTTTTTAATAAAGATGTTTGCTTTTTGTTTGCAATTGTAGATTGCACAACGAAGAGAATCTTTAAGTAGTGAATGCGCCAAACTAAAGCATGGGGTTCTGTACTTAGAATTTGGAGTTTTCTTAGAAAAGCTTCTATAAATAGGTTTTATTAAAAAAAATTAACAAAAACTAATAGTTGTTATTAATTATGATATTGTAACTTGAAATGATGTTTGGGAAAGTACAATTTAAAGCCAATTGCATCCAAATATGGTGTAATGTAATAATGAAATGGGGATAGCTATAAAACTATGTGTTGGTAGGGAAAACAAAAACAAAAACAAAATCCTTGATTCTCGAATTAAATTTGATGTAAACTTTGAAGCAAAAAGGAGATTGAAAAGGATGGTTGGTACTTATATTTTGGTTATTGAGATGTTATTTAGATTGAATTTAAGAAAAGATAGTGGATGTGTGGAAGAGATAGAAGTGATGATGTGAGTGATTTAAGAGCATTGTTGGGTTAGTTGGATGTCACATTTATGTTGAAGATATATATTTTGGTTGGTACCATTCTCACTCCTTGCATGTGAGATGCTTTTGATATTTTTTTTTATTGGTTGCACATATGTTAGATCAAAACACTTTTTCATGTTTGACAATGAGAGCCACTTGTGTGTTATCATGACACAAAAGATTTAAAGATTTTTCTTTTAAAAATAAGTTAACTGGATATATTTCACCTTCGAAAAGATCCTCGTGAGCCTAATGTTCTAAGCTAACTTCACTACAACTTTACTTCTTGCGCCCCAATAAATTTTAGCTGCACTCCTCTAACTTTCAAAATAACTATTTTATCTTTTATAAAAGAAAAAGACTTTTGAATTACCTATTCTTAACATTTTTCATCATAAGAGATTTGGAGTTTTGAAGATATAATTTTTGAAATAGAATTTCCAGAATGCGTTAAATGCATTTTAAGAAAAACTTTTTAAATTAATTTCTAAAACAAACTTTTTCAAGATATCTTCTAAAGTAAGTTTTTCAGAATACATAAAATGTATTTTAGGAAAAACTGATTTTACAACATGGCTTCGTCTTTGCCAAAGATACCTAACCCCAACCCTAGGAAACCCTAAAGCTTATATATTATTCGTAAATTACAGAAAATTAGGTCCAAGCCCATAAAAGTGCCGCTCAGCGGTAAAGTACCGCTCAGCGGTAAGTGCGTGAGACGTTTCTTCCCCTCAGCGGCCATTTTGCCCCTCAGCGGATCTCCCGTAAGCTCCTGAGTGCCGCTCAGCGGTAAACTGCCGCTGAGCGGTGACTTCGGCTTCTCCTTTTGCACTTTTTGATGTCTTTTCTGATTCCATCTCTCACCTTCTTCACTTCTTTCACCAAATTCACCTTAAAAGCTGCACAAAAACACTGAAATCAAGCATAAACCTGTCCAGCTCTCTTATTTTTGAAAATATGAAGAAAAGCATGATTTCAAGCTAGTTTCTAAGTGTAAAGGTTGCTTTTAGTGTCAATTTTAATCATGAAAATAACAGTTTTTCAACTGTTATCAACAACAAATAGAGTTTAGTTCACCATTGACATGGTGAAACTAGATGAACAATGTAAAAAGAATGAAAGATAAAACCCTAAAAATTGAAGATAGGAGCTTTCGCATCCAAATCCGCCTCCGAGGGATCAAAGAGTGTGTTTCTGTGACTATTCGTCCAAAGATGTGAACCCTAGGACGTCCAAGTCTTTAAATAGAACATAAAAATAACATGAAACGGGTCCAAGCCCACAAGACTGGCGCTCAACGCCCCACTTAGGGCGCCCAGGCAGTGTGCGGGTCAGAACTGATGCTCAGGGTCAGCTCAGAAGGCAAGCAGGCGTGGTTCAACTCGAGCAAGTTGCGCTCAGCGCCCCTGAAAAAGGCGTCCAGGCGCGAGCCAGGGGTATCCTACATTGAGGGCTCCAGAAAAGGGCAGCCAAGCGTGAGACAGTGTACTCTGGCGCTGAGGGCCCCTAAAGTGGTGCTCAACGCTACTGCAATCCTCCTTTCTGATGCTTTTCCAATTCTTCTTGAGTTCTAGCTCCTTACTACTTCAACTCCTCTTCCAAATCATCTCAATTCCTGTTGAAAACAAAGAAATCTAGGCTTGTGGTTCGGAATACGGCGTCGAGGTAGTTGCGATACTTGATATGGATTAGTGACGTCGATCTAGGCTTGTGAAAGAGACCGGTGACGAAACAATGGTGGTCCTATGACGAGCAAAGGAGGTTTCCTTCGCTCTTGCCCTATTGCATCTTCTACTCCTCCGATCGCCAACGATAGGGGTTCCTTTAAGAGAGTGGGATATGTGAGAGATGAGATGAGAAAGGAAATAGTGAGATCAAAGAGAAGAGAAAGGAGGGATCCATGGGGCTGCAATTGATGGAATCAATGGATGTAAGGGTGGAGGTCATGAATGACGTTTGTGGTCAAGGAAGGTGACAAAGGGGATGACACCGATGACAATGGTGTTCTAGATGTTATCTTTGTGGTTGAGGTGGATTAGGGTTTCATTTAATGGAGATGGACTAGGTATCATTTTGTGGATCAAGCCTCATAATAATATATTAATGAGAATAAAAACACTATTTAAAATAAATGTGGGTGGCAAGGCGAGAGGATGAAAAGGAAAGTAAAAAGAGAGAAAATAAAAGTGAAATATATAAAATATGATAATTTAAAACATGATAATGTGACCGTTCTCCGATGATTTTAAACAAACGTCATATTAAAATCGTCAAAATATACACGATAGTTTTAGTATCATTCAAAGTAATCTTAAATGTTTAATCACTCTTTTAATCTTATACTAATGAATTTTATTTTTACTTTTTAATTTTTAACTATTGTGTTTGTAAGAACCCAAAAAATAGAGTATTAGAGTACATAAGTGTATTAAAATAATGAGACGAGCAAGTTACTTTAAAATAATCCTAGAATATAAGTTGAACTTTCTAAAGCTCGGTTCATTATCTAAAACACTTCTACCTCTCTAGAACACTATTTACCTAGAGTTCTCTGCATTCTCTCTAGATTTTCTCTGTATTGAGTTATCTATTCGACGATCAAGAAGTGCCTAGACGATCTTGGCGTCAAGGGCAACAATCTGGATCGATCAATTTCTTGTTCTGATTCAGTAAGTTGTTTCTCCTCTTTCCTCGTACGTCTTTAACCGTAATCATGCAAAGAGTTCTGGTTGCATGTGTTGATTTGTTGTCTTCTTCAATTTCTAACTCAAATTAGGTTCTAAGGTTGTTTTCCTATCACTAATCGGTGAGTTGTAGGTTTCTGTTGAGTTTCCTTTGCAAGCTTCAGTCGGGGTTCTGTAATCGGTGTAGAACTTGAGTTGAGGTAAGGGAAGCTAGTTACTATTTTAATTTATGGTACATATTGTATATATGCTGAGTGTGGTGTTATTCTGTTGTTGAAGCACAAATTTTGGTTTTTAATAATGTAAAGTGAATTGTATGTATTGAAAGGTTTAATCTGTGAAACTGCAATATGATGACGATGAACTATTTTGGATGAATTAACTGTTGTGAATGAATATGTTTGAGGTACTTTATGGGAGTAATCTGTTATGGTAGTGCTTAGATAGAATGTGAAGTGAATTATACTTGTAGAAGGTCATTTTTGAGGAAGTGGAGTAATGAATTTGTGAATTAGTAGTTGGAAGTGGTATTGGTTAGTTGGGATAGCTTAGACAAGTCATTTGGGACTAATTTAAGTCCCTAAGTGGTTCAAGAAACTATGTAAAGTGGTAGAATTGGATTTGAGTCTCTAGGTTGAAAGATTTGTAGTTTTTTAATATAATTTGATTCATAATCACTTCATATTGATGTTGTGAAGGTTTAGAATCACTTAGTCAGGTCTAATTAGGTATATACAACAATCCAAGGGTGTTAGAAGTTGGGAATAATGGTTAGAATTGGTAATGGCTGGTTGATTTGCATAATTCTGAAGAATTTTGTTCTGCAGATTATGCAGACTCGCTATGAGAATCCATTCGCATAGCGAGTCACCTTGGCAAGATGTTCTCTGCCAGGACATTCGCACAACGAATGAGCTCGATGTGCAAATGATTTGAGAGGGTTGCTCTCTATTTGATGATCTACATAGCGATTCGGGGCGCTATGCGACTGGTTGGGGTCTGGAGTTATTTCTAATTTTGTTTGAATAGCGAAAGGGGCGCATAACGAGTGGTTGGGAAGGTTGGTTTCTGTTTAAGCATTCACATAGTGACTTGGGTGCGCTATGCGACGGGTTTAAGGTCTGATACCTCTACGAGTTAATTCGCACAGCGAGTTATGTTGTTGTGCGAGAAACTCTTGGTCTCGCTATGCGAATGGGGTGCGTTGTGCAAAAGTTGAGTTTAGTTTACTATCTTTTTCTATCATCTTGTGTTGTACTATGATGGGTGTGGTTGGGTTTGTGAAGTATGTTTGAGAGTGTGTTGTATTATATAATAAAGGATAAACATGGATGTTAACTACACATAAAAGTATGTGATTCAGAGGTATGAATGGTGATTTAAAGGGAATGAAAGTATGTGGTTTTAAAGTAGGGTTGATGGACATAATTCCATGATCCTCTTGGAGAGGTTTCATGGTGGTGCCCTGTGTAAGTTTAGAATGATTTGTAGGGAGCTCAGTCTTAGGGGTTATCCTGAAACTCCAATGGTCTTTCATTCTCAAGTAGAGAGGATTGAACCATGTGCTGAGGAGTAGTAGGAGGTCTTAGTCTTGAGGGCTTCCAGTATGCCTCAAGGCCCAAAACAGACTAACCTCGTGAGGGTGGTGAAACCCATTGGCAATGGCTTTGCAAAGCAGTAGAGGCCACCATGAGTGCATAACCCACCATAGCTCGACAATCATTCTAAGTCCGGACAGTCAAAGTTAGTGTGGTGTTTTGTATGAAGAGTTATGTGGTGTGAATGAATAAGTATGCTTGTATGAAACTTAGTAAATGAGTATATGATTAACCTTTGTTTAAACTAGCTTACCCTTGCTTTTCTGTTGTCTGTCCTTATATGTTTTCTCTTTTGCGATGATCACCTGATTTGTGTGAGCTTAGGGAAACATCTATTTCAGTTACTTCAGCGATAGGTGTTCGAGGGGTTTCAGTAAAGAAGTCAGAAGAATCTATAGGTGTAGATATTTGTCTTTTTTAGGTTTGTTTCTTATATTAGTTAATTTATCATATATGTAATATTTATTTTAGTAGTATTTTAGTATTAAAGATGGGATGTTACAGTGTTTAATTTGATATTAGTGATTTTAGTTTTTTCCTTGACAAAATAAATTAAAATTATATAAAATGTAAAATTATACTAAAATTTAGTTATTTTTTATAGAATGTTATTAAGAAAATAAATTAAATAGTATTTATAATTTTATATATTAGCTTCTCATTAATTAGTCATTTTCAAAATTTATTAAAACCAAATCAATAATATTCTTGTAATTCAATGTAATTTTTTTTTCTTATCACACTATTTATAAACTTGTTAGTGTTTTTTCTCTGTTTACATGCTGTAAGAGGAAGTACAGGATTAGTTAGGAGGATATTTCTAAATTTTTGTCTGTAGAGACAGCTCTTTTTATAAAGGTGGGTATTCTCTTTTTATTTATACAAGTTACTCTTTTTACTGGTAAAGGAATCTTGTAGTACTCACTAAAATGTCATTTTTTAAACAAACTATTAATAGAAAGGAAATAAATATACGACAGAAAAAGTCATCTTCGAAAGAAAAATACATCCTAATAAGATAAAAAATTAAATATATAATAAAAAGGAGTCCATTGAAAAGAAAAATAACACCCTAAACATACAAAAAATAGAATGTTAAAAGATACAGATTATCTGTTCACTGTTGTTTTCTATATGGAGAAGCCACAAATTGGCGTGCTACACCTATGCAAGTTCCCCATAACCATCAAATTAAGTAAAGGAAAACTTGTAAACTCAGGTTTTTCCCTGTATCTAGTTGTTAAAACCCTAATTACATTTCCCCTCCCGCCTTTCTAATGCTCTTGCTTTTCCTTTTATTCACTATTTCCGTCACTTTGTGCTTTTCTCAGCACTGTTACCTTCTCTTCCGCTCTTTCAAACATATTAGAGAGAGTTTGAAAGAGAAGGTGAGAGGTGATACGTTTAATTCTCTGTTGACAAAATACTAATAATTAATATTAATATTTTCTGCTAAAGAAAAGAAAATTCTTTTTTTCTTGCCTTCAAGATGAATTTCAACCAAACCATCTTCTCTTCGGCCACGCTGCTGGTCAGCATCCCTCTCTCACGACGTGAGATCTACAACGTGTGCATGGATCAGCCCATGAAGATTATCTCCGATGGCATTTGGAACCACCCCAATGGTTCATCGCCCGCACAATCTGCATACACCATGCTTCAGATTCAAATGGTTATAATCTTTGCCATCACTCAAGCCTTTCATTTCATACTCAAGCAATTTGGGTTCCCCTATTTCGTTTCACAAGTCATGGTGTGTCCCTTTTCTCTGCTCATCATCATCGTTTTCCTTTTCTTTTTTCAGTCCATCGTTCGGTTAAAAGTTGAATCTAAACAACATGTGTTAAAGCATTAGGGTTTTCATGTTCTTTCAGGCTGGTTTTCTGCTAGGGCCAACAATTCCGACAGGACCATTCGAAAAGTACAAGAAGATGTTGTTCCCTTTTGGGAGTGCTGATATCCTGAACACGGTGTCATCGTTAGGGTTCTCATTCTTCCTCTTCATAACCTCAGTGCAAATGGACCTGAGCTTGATCACGAAAACGGGGAAGAAAGCATGGGTCATGGCACTTTCCTCCTACTTCGTCTCCATAGCTATTGGGTTTTCCGTCATGAACTTGTTGTCTTCCCAGCTGGAACAAATAAATGATGATTATGACAGTTTCTCGAGCTTGCCAATGGTCATAGTAACTCAGGGCGGCGTTTCCTTCGCCGTCGTCTCCACCTTGCTCAACGACCTCGGGATTCTCAACTCCGAACTCGGTCGCCTTGCCCTCTCCACAGCTTTCGTCAATGACCTAACTGGTAAGATGGAATCTTTTCTCCATCATGAGTCAAACTACTTTATAAAATAATATTTTAATAAAACACAGTTTTATAATTTTTACATACCTTTTTTATTGCCCCTTAACGTTTATATTTGTAAAACTATTATATTATTAAGGATTATATTACGTATATATTTTATTCATTTAATACCTTTTGTAAGAAAAACAAAATGTACGACAAAATTATAAAGTTGGTTGAATTAAATAACTATATAAATTGGATTAAATTTAAATTTCAAATGTAAGTAATGGGATGGATACGGTGACTATGATCACTTATTGATTTTTGTGTTTTTGAGTTTTTCCATGGTTGTGATTTTCCTTTTTGTACGATAATCAGGTGGAATCGCAGCAGGGTTCGGCGCAGACTATGTGAAAAGCGTGCAGTTGGGATTTCCTATTCTAGTCACAAACGTGGTGGCGTTTTTTGTTTACCTAATCGGCATTCCACTGATTGGGCGACCGGCGATGAAGTGGATTGTGAAGAACACCCCAGAAGGGAAACCCGTGAGCAAGATATATATCTATTCCATCATAGTGTCGTTTCTGGGATTAGGGTTCTTCGCTGGGTATTTCAACCAACCTTTCTTAGTAGGGGCTATTATTTTAGGCCTTGCAGTCCCTGAAGGTCCACCGTTGGGGTCAGAATTGGTTTCCCAACTTGAGTTGTTTTGCAGTTGGTTCCTCACCTCAATTTTTGTCACATGTTGCACCATGAAGGTGGATCTCAAAGCCTGTGTACCTTTATCCTTTTTTGTGGTCGTGTTCTTCTTCATTCTATTAGCCCAATTGATTAAGATGCTATTGTGCATGGGAATTTGCCGCTACTGTAAAATGCCCTACTCTGATGGTTTCTGCCTTGCTCTCATTTTGAGCAGCAAAGGTGTTGTGGATGTCTGCTCCTATGTCCTCATGTTCGATTCAATGGTACGTGATTAACTCTTGAGTTAGTCATTCATGCATATTATAATAATAGATGTCAAAATAATACCATGGTTATTTGTTAAGTAACTGGTTTTGATTCTTCAACCATTGCAGGCACAAAACAAACAAGTAATAGGGGTTTTGATCGTGTCGGTGTTGGTTCTGGGAACAACTTCGAAGATTGGTGTGAAAGCACTGTATGACCCTTCAAGGAAATACGCAGGGTATCAAAAAAGGAACATCATGAGCTTGAAGCAAAATCATGAGCTTAGGATTGTTGCATGCATCCAAAAGACATACCAAGTGATTCACATGAAAAACGTGCTCCAGCTGTGTTCTCCTTGTCCAGAGAACACACTGGTGGCAGATATTCTGCATCTGATGGAGCTGGTTGGAAGGTCCACTCCCATTTTCATTGCACACAGACTTCAGCAAAAGGTGGGGTCCTCCTACAACTACTCCGGGGAACTCATCGTGACCTTTGACCTTTTTGAACGTGACTATGCGGGTTGTGCCACCGCCAACACCTACACTGCCATATCCCCAATGGCACTGATGCATGAAGATGTGTGTCACCTTGCTCTGGACAAAAACGCCGCCATTATAATCCTTCCATTTCATCTGAAATGGGGAGGGGATGGTTCGATTGAGTTAGAGGACAACAACATAAGGTCATTTAACTCAAGGGTTTTGGAAAGGGCACCTTGCTCCATTGGGATTCTTGTGAGCCGTGGCCCTGCTGGGTTCAGCGCAGCAAATTACAAAGTGGCCATGGTTTTCTTGGGAGGAGCAGATGACAGAGAGGCCTTGTGCTTGGCTAAGAGGTTCACCAAAAACCTTGGCAACAGGTTGTTTGTGTATAGGTTGGTTGCATACGATCGTGATATGTCGAATTGGGAAGACATGATTGATGATGAGGAGTTGCGGGAGGTGCGTGGAGCCTATGGAAAACTTGAAAATGTTACATACGAAGAGCACACCATAGAAGATGCATCTCAGACAACGGTTTTCATCAAAGACATAGCCAACAAATTTGATTTTATCATGGTTGGAAGACGCTACGGAATGAGATCTTCTCAAACCTATGGGTTGGAAAATTGGACTGAATATTCGGAGTTGGGAGTCATCGGAGATTTGCTTGCTTCACCTGATATGGAGACTAGGGCTTCTGTTTTGGTTGTCCAACAACAGTCAACGGCTGTGTCATGATTACACACATTAGTCCTCAAGTTTTGACTTCTCACAAAATTTTCTAATTTTGTATTGGCCAAGTGTTACACTTGCTTTCAAGAGTAGTTCTTTACTATAAAGGAAATAACAGAAGAGAGAAAAGAGATTTCATATAGCAAAGAAAAATAAACACACTATATATCATCAGTGTAAGCAGATATATATATATATAT
>NW_025903318.1:13971-27711 GCF_018835915.1 Vigna umbellata
TATATATATATATATATAAATAAATATAGAATAGAGATGGGTATGCATAACATGCTGTAATTAATATACGTAATATTTACTATATGTCACAGGATCCCGATTTTTTTAAACTGAAGATAAATATTTTCTAAATAATTGCATAGAATCAGTTTCTTTAAAAACAAAAGGCCGATTATTGTTAAAGTGCCATTAAGTGGATACGTAAAAAGGTAGAAATGTATTTGTTTTTAAGAAAATTAAAAAAAAAATTCTTATAAAAGTAAATATGAACATTTCACCTATCTGATTTTAATCTGGTTCTTGTTAGAGCAATGCATTTATTCTAGAGTCATAATGAAAATACTAAGCCTAAATATAAGAGGATGGGAGAGGTCAGTAAAGTCAAAGTACTTAAAAGAAATCATAAATAAAGAAGAGGTAAGAATAATATGCTTACAATAAACTGAAACAGAAATAATTAGTATTGAAAAGTGTCAGGCAATACGGGATGGTACAGAGATTGAGTGGATAGAAAATGAAGCAGTGAATGGGGGCAGGAGGGATCCTAACAATGTGGTGTAGAGACCAATTAAGTGTGAAAGCTATATTAGGAATCAAGATATTTTAGCAGTGTATGTGGTAAATGGGGTAAGAGAAACGTGGCTACTGTAGTCACGAACATCTACTCACCTTGTAAGTTGAATAGAAAAAGGACTTGTGAAAGAAATTCTAGATATAAAACATTTGATTAAATTGAAGTTGTGGTGTATAATGAGAGAGTTTAAGTCGGTTTAGGAAACCAGAGGAAAGAAGTCTGAGTGTGGGAGGGTCCAGTAGTAGGGAGATCTTTGAATTCAATAGTTTATAGATTAGTTACGTCAATGACATACTTGTGGTTGGATGAAAATATACATGCTATAGTCCAAATGGAACTTCTAAAAGTCGTCTTGATAGAATACTAGTTTCAAACGAGAGGTTAGAGCAATGGCCGGGTAGTAAGTATTAAAGTATAATGCAATTTCTAGAAGAATGTAGAAGCTCCTTAGATAGAGGAATTGAAATGTAATATAAATTCTAGAATGTTGTAGAAAATCCTAACATAAGAAGAAATAATCAAGAAAATTCTACATAGGAAGCCTAGAACTTTCTACATAAGTTCTAGTTAGAATTTTCTAGAATAGTCATGAAAGAGAGAAGAGGTCTATAAATACCCATGTGTACTATCATTTGAGGTAAGATGAAGCCAACATCTACCATTTGTATGAGCTAACATCTACTACAACTAAAGACAACTACAACACTTCTTTCAACTACTACTTCTACATTCTACTATCTCTACATTTTCTCTACCACATCAACTACTCCTTTCACAACCTTCAAAATACTAACAGTGGTACCAGAGCTACGTTCGGTCATCTACTGGGCGTAGATAAAATTTTCAACTACCTCAAACAAAGCTATAACTCATTCTACTACTCCCAAATATATTCTCAACAATGGCTACTACTAATCAAACATCATCAATTCCAGTACCTATTTTCAAAGGAGAAAATTATGATTTTTGGAGTGTCAAAATGAAGACATTCTTCCGCTCTCAAGATTTATGGGATATCATAGAAGAGGGATTCAATATTCCAGAAGACACCTCTACTCTTACTGCAGCTCAAAAGAAGGAGTTGAAAGAAAACAAGCAGAAGGATTCAAGGGCTTTATTTGTTCTTCAACAAGCAGTTGATGAGACAATTTTTCCAAGGATAATTGGTGCCACAAGTGCAAAACAAGCTTGGAATACAATACAAGAGGAGTTTCAAGGAAGTGACGAGGTACGCAATATTAAACTTCATTCTCTAAGACGAGAGTTTGAATTATTAAGAATGAAAGAATCTGAGACCATTAAAGACTACTATTCTAGAATAAAAGAAATAGTTAGTCAGATGAGAGCCTATGGGGAAAATATTCTTGACAAAAAGATCGTTGAGAAAATTTTAATTTCTATTCCCCAAAAGTATGATGCAATCGCAACCGCGATTGAACAAACAAAAGATTTGGCTACATTGTCAGTCACACAACTAATGGGCTCTCTTGAAGCTTATGAACAAAGATTGAAAAGGCATGAAGAAGACTCGGTTGAAAATGCCTTTCAATCAAAACTAAAATTACGGTCTCAGAATAAAGAATATGAAGGAAATAAAAGTAGAGAAGAAATTTCTAGAAATAAAGAAAATCCTAGAAGCTTCTCGAAGACTCGTCAAGAAAAATATCCTCCATGTGGCATATGTAAAAAGACAAGTCACTTGGAAAAAGATTGTTGGCATCATGGAAAACCTCAATGCCACTATTGCAAGAAATTTGGTCACGTAGAAAAGTATTGTCGTAATAAAAATAAGTATCAAGCAAACTTTGCGGAAGAAGATAATCAAGAGAAACTCTTATTCTACGCCAATCAAGAATCTTCTGGTAGAGAAGGAAGTTGGTACTTGGATAGTGGATGCAGCAATCACATGGCGAAAGATCAAAGCATCTTCAAAGACATTGATAAATCTGTCAATGTCAAAGTTCGGCTAGGAAATGGCACCACAGTGGAGTCTCGAGGCAAAGGAACTGTCATGGTGGAGACAAAGAAAGGTACGAAATTCATCAAGGATGTTTTACTAGTTCCAAATCTTAAAGAAAATCTTTTAAGTATTGGCCAAATGATGGAGAATGGATATTCTCTTCATTTTGAGAAAGATACATGCAAAATTTATGACAATAAAATGATAGAAATTGGCCAAGTAAAAATGGAGAAGAGAAATAGAAGCTTTCCTATAAGCTTCAAACCTGGAACTAATATTGCCATGAAGGTAGAAGTTGATGACTCATGGCTTTGGCATAGGAGATTTGGCCACTTCAACACACATGCCTTAAAACTTCTATATACGAAAAACATGATGAGAGATCTTCCATGCTTGAAGGAGAATAATGAATCATGTGAAGGATGTCTCCTCGGAAAACAACATCGATTACCATTCTCGACAGACAAAGCATGGAGAGCAAAAGACTTATTGGAGTTGATTCATACCGATGTTTGCGGACCGATGAGAACACCTTCACATCATAACAACAGGTATTTCATCCTCTTCATTGATGACTTCTCTAGAATGACATGGGTCTATTTCTTAAAGGCAAAGTCAGAAGTTTTTGGAGTATTCAAGAAATTCAAGGCCCTTGTTGAGAAGCAAAGTGGAAAACAGCTAAAAGTACTTAGAAGTGATCGTGGCAAGGAGTACACATCTCACGAGTTTGACAAATTCTGTGAAGATGAAGGCATAGAGCGACAACTTACAGTCGCATATACTCCACAACAAAATGGCGTGTCAGAGAGAAAGAATCGCACAGTTATGGAGATGGCAAGATCAATGCTGAAAGAGAAAAGTATGCCTAATACTTTTTGGGCTGAAGCAGTTTACACTGCAGTTTATATTCTAAACAGATGTCCAACTAAAGCAGTCCAAGACAAGACTCCTATTGAAGCTTGGAGTGGGAGAAAGCCATCGGCTAAACACCTACGAGTATTTGGATCTATCTGCTACATACATGTTCCTGATCAAAGGAGGCACAAGCTTGAAGACAAAACTATACGAGGAATATTTTTGGGATATAGCACACAGTCAAAAGGCTATCGAGTTTACAACCTACAAACTAAAAAGCTCATCATCAGTCGAGATGTTGAAGTTGATGAAAATGCTTCTTGGAATTGGGAAGAAGAAAAAGTTGTTAAAAGCAACATTCTACTTCCAGTGCAACAATCTCAAGAAGAAACTCAAGAAGAGGAAGAAAATTTAGGTACGCTTTCTCCACCTCCACAACAAGATTCTTCACCTGAATCTAGTCCAAGAAGAGTAAGATCTTTGGTAGACATATATGAAACTTGCAATATGGCCGTGATTGAGCCTAACTGTTATGAAGAAGCATCAAAGCAAGAAGTATGGGTCAAGGCTATGGAAGAAGAGATTAAAATGATTGAGAAGAATAACACTTGGGAACTCGTAAATTGCCCTCATGGAAAAGACATCATTGGAGTCAAATGGATATATAAAACAAAGCTCAATCCTGATGGAACTATACAAAAGCATAAAGCAAGATTGGTTGCCAAAGGCTACTCACAGCAACCAGGAATAGACTACAATGAGACATTTGCTCCAGTTGCTCGCTTAGATACAATTAGAGTTTTAATAGCTCTTGCAGCACAAAAAGGATGGAACATCTATCAATTGGATGTCAAGTCAGCCTTTCTAAATGGGGTGCTCGAAGAAGAGATTTATGTTGAACAACCACAGGGCTTCATCAACGAAGGCAATGAAGGCAAAGTACTAAGACTTAAAAAAGCATTATATGGCCTGAAGCAAGCTCCTCGAGCATGGTATAGCAAGATTGATAAATACTTCATCGATCAAGGATTCAGGAGGAGCAAGAGTGAGCCAACACTATATATTAAGGCACAAGGTCAGTACCATCTCATTGTCTCTATATATGTCGATGATCTTATCTATACAGGAAACAATATAGAGATGATGATAGAATTTAAAGAAGACATGATGAAGACATTTGAAATGACTGACCTTGGCTTGATGAACTATTTCCTCGGTATAGAGGTGAAACAAGAAAAGGAAGGTATATTTATCTCTCAAAAGAAATATATTGAAGCTCTATTAAAGAAGTTCAAGATGAATGGTTGTAAACCTGTCACTACTCCACTGGTGGTAAATGAGAAGCTACAGAAAGATGATGGAGCACAAGAGGCAGATGCATCACGCTACAGGAGTTTAATTGGAAGTCTCCTGTATCTCACAGCCACACGACCAGACATTATGTATGCTACAAGTCTTCTATCAAGATTCATGCAAAAGCCAAGTCAGATTCATTATGGAGTAGGAAAAAGAATTTTAAGATATCTACAAGGCACAAAGGAGTTTGGTATATGGTACAAAACCGTGACTAACTCAAGGATGATTGGCTACACAGATAGTGATTGGGCAGGATCAGTGGACGACATGAAGAGTACGTCAGGATATGCTTTCTCACTAGGATCGGGTATTTTATCTTGGGCATCAAAGAAGCAAGCAACCGTGGCACAATCAACAGCAGAAGCAGAGTATGTAGCAGCTGCTGAAACCACAAGTCAAGCAATATGGCTACGAAGAATACTTGAAGAAATGGGTGAACCACAAGCTGGACCAACTATTATCTATTGCGACAACAAATCGGCAATAGCAATAGCAAAAAATCCAGTCCATCATCAAAGAACAAAACACATAGCCATTAAATATCACTTCATTCGAGATGAAGAGACAACTAAACAAATACGACTCGAGTACTGCCCAACAGAAGACCAAATTGCAGATATATTTACAAAGGCATTACCAAGACCAAGATTTGAACTACTGTGCATAATGCTTGGAGTTACCGAATTTGCATTAAGGAGGAGTATTAAAGTATAATGCAATTTCTAGAAGAATGTAGAAGCTCCTTAGATAGAGGAATTGAAATGTAATATAAATTCTAGAATGTTGTAGAAAATCCTAAGATAAGAAGAAATAATCAAGAAAATTCTACATAGGAAGCCTAGAACTTTCTACATAAGTTCTAGCTAGAATTTTCTAGAATAGTCATGAAAGAGAGAAGAGGTCTATAAATACCCATGTGTACTATCATTTGAGGTAAGATGAAGCCAACATCTACCATTTGTATGAGCTAACATCTACTACAACTAAAGACAACTACAACACTTCTTTCAACTACTACTTCTACATTCTACTATCTCTACATTTTCTCTACCACATCAACTACTCCTTTCACAACCTTCAAAATACTAACAGTAAGCAATGCATTTGGATAGGATGATATATGATTATTGTGCATTATTACTTAATAGTATAGTAGTATAGTGTAATGCAATTTCTAGAAGATGTAGAAGCTCCTAAGATAAAAGAATTAAAATGTGATACAAATTCTAGAATATTGTAGAAAATCTTAAGATAGGAAAAAAAAAATTCAAAAAAAAAATCTAGAACATTCCACATAAGTTGTGGCTAGCATATTCTAGAATAATCTATGGGTCTATAAATATTCATATACTCTACCATTTGATACAAGATAACATCTAGCACAACTAAAGACAACTACAATACTTCTTCTAACTACTGCTTCCACATTCCATTATCTCCACATTTTCTCTACATTCCACTATCTCTACATTTTCTCTACCCCATCAACTATTTCTTTCACAACCTCAAAATACTAATAGTGGTACTAGAGTTACATTTGGTCATTTACTGTGCGTAGATAAAATTTTCAACTACCTCAAACAAACTATAATTCCTTTTATACTACTTCCAAAATATTTTATCAACTCATTTCTACCAATCTACACACCATATTGCCTATTTTTATAGGAGAAAATGATGATTTTTAGAGTGTAAAAAATGAAGACATTTTTTTGCTCTCAAGATTTATGGGACATCATAGAGGAGGGATTCACTATTCTAGAAGACACCTCCACTCTTACTACAACTCAAAAGAAGGAGTCGAAGGAGAACAAGCAAGAGGATTCAAGGGCTTTATTTGCTCTTCAACAAGCAATTGATGACACGATATTTCCAAGGATAATTACTGCCATAAGTGCAAAGCAATCTTGGAACATAATGCAAGAGGAATTTCTAGGAAGTGATGAGGTACACAATGTTAAACTTCCATTAGTACAAAAACAGTGTATAACGTCACGCATTCAACGTTCACTCACAGAACAATTAATATTAACAATGACTGGTGGCAGTATTGTAAATAAATTCAACCGGTAGATGTCGTGTAGATGTAACATTCAATGTCTCACTAGTACAAAAATCGCGTATAACGTCATGCGTTCAACATCCCATAGCAGAACAACCAACGTTAACAATGACCGGTGACATTTTTGTAAATAAATTCATTCGCACCACGTCGATTGGATCTCCTCACCATTGTCTTTAAGGAAATAACGTCAAACCATACACAAAGTTGACGTAAAACAATGACCTTAGTAATCACATAACGTCACCTAAGAAAAAAGTTGACGTTGAATACAAAATAAATTAGTGATTTACTAAATATGACGTCAACCATAACAAACATTGGACATTGTATATTACAGGCAATAGTTATTTTTTTATTGGTTTAATAGGTTCGGTGGTCCCTATATTTGCGGGTTCGTTTCATTTGGGTCCTCCAATTTTAGAAGTGATCAATTAGGTCCCTAATTTAACAAAATTGAGTCAATAATACCCTTTCCGTTAAATGTAATGGACGGAGTTAACTTTTTAAAGTTGTGGCATGCTGAGGCATCATTTTATTTGCAGGTGGCAGAGTTTGAGCTTAATACGTGGCAATTTCTGCAATTTTTAATTTGCATTCAGATTCCCTTCGGATTCCCTTCAGACCCCTCACTCTCCGTCGTAACAGGAGACGAGGAAGCTTCCACCTTGCAACACTTGTTGCTGGTGTTATCGTCCGAACCCTTCTCAGAATCACTCTTCTCTGGCGGAGGAGCCACTTTGGACCGTGACCTCTTCGACGAACCTTGAGGCTTTTCGGTCTTCCCCTGTTTCTCCATCTCAACCAGGCCTTCGCATATGGCCTGAAGCTTCGCGTCAACGGAGGAATGGAGCGGCTTGTACTCCCCGAAGCCTCCGCCCATCGAGGAACCCTGGTGACGGAGGTTTGGGAAGTTAAGCCTGGATCTCGTTTCTTGGTGGGTTAAAAGACAAACCCAAAAATCTTAGTTTGAAAGACAGATGATTAACAGAAAGGGATTCAGAGAAGCGGGGTGTTGCAGAGAGGGGGGGAGAAGGAGAAGAAGATGAACCACAGAAGGCCTCAACATGCCACGTCACTCTTGGTTCTGCCACGTATTAAGCTCAAACTCTGCCACCTGTAAATAAAATGATTCCTCAACATGCCACAACTTTAAAAAGTTAACTCCGTCCATTACATTTAACGGAAAGGGTATTATTGACTCAATTTTGTTAAATTAGGGACCTAATTGATCACTTCTAAAATTGGAGGACCCAATTGAAACGAACTCGCAAATATAGGGACCTCCGAACCTATTAAACCTTTTTTATTTAACTTTTTAAATCAACCTAGAAAACTTCACATTAATCGGGGCTTCGACATTTTATTGACCAGCTAGAAGCCAAAGGGTCAATTCTTTTTTATTATATTTTTCTTATTTCTTTTAAACCAACCACAAAACGTTGAATTCTTTGTGGCCTTCGACTTTTTATTTGATAGTAGTTATTATTTTTATTTTTTCTTCTAAACCAACCCCTAAAACGTCCAATTACTAGGGGCTTCGACGTTTTATTACAAAGGGTCACTCCATTACACGTCGTATTCCTTTGGGCCTTCGACGTTTTATTGACCTGTCAGAAGCTAAAGAGTCATTCCCTTTTTTATTACTTTTCCTTTTTTTCATTTAAACCAACCACAAAACGTCGAACTCTTTAAAACCCCAACCCCGACATGATTGGCATTGGAGTAGTTACTGGCACCCAACAGTTATTCTTTTTTTTTTTTATAAATATAGTTTCGCTCCATTTATAAAATTTCTCGTAAGAACTCCTTCAAGGTTTCTTTCTGTTAACTTTTTTTTTGTGTGTCTATTAGCTCCTTCAAGGTGAAAAGAACGAGTCATTGCTTTGTTGTTTGATTCTTTGTCATGTTGAAAAGCTTGAAGGAGTGATAGAAACACAAAGAAGAGGTTGATACATTTGGATTTCATACCCTTTTAAAATGCTACAACTTCCATTCACCAAAATCCTTCTATATTTTAACTATCCCGTGGATCTTTTCGTGGTTAGATTTTCATTTTTTTCCTATTTTTAATGTTATTACGCTTTTCTTTTGTTTTTGTTTCCATTTATGAGCATACGTTCTGTAAAAATGGATTTCTTTTAGAAATCCTTCAAGGAGTTTTACGTCGAACCCTTGTAGAACTCGACGCCCCACTGTATATTAACGACGAACTGCTTCCTAATTTGACGTTTTATTATGCGCATGGCTCTGTTACACGTTGTATTCTTCTAAGGCTTCGAAGTTTTATTGATGGCATACTGTCTCATGAAATTACCTCATTGTTCTCTTGTATTTTGTTACATTTTATTGTACATGCATTACATTTTTTTTGGAGCACGGGTTTCTATAAATATCTGTCTCCACCATTGTATCACTCACTTTTGAGCATAATGAATTGTGATTTTTGTAGAGAAAATCTAGACACAATTCTCTCTTGAAAGTCATGCTAGAGAGTCCAAAATGAACCGCCTCTAGCCACCTTCCAAGCACATTCATCATTCTCTCATTTCTCCACTTTATCCATTGTGCTTTTCTCTCACACTCCACGCTGACGCATCACCCTCCACTGTGCACAAATCAGCGCCACATCCTCCTTCGGCACACGTCAGCAGCCACATCTTCATTTCTCCTTCACATCACAATCGCGACTTCCATTCTTCTCTCGTGCATCCATCCACATCTCAGCGCGTCTCATTCTTGCTCTCGAGAGCTCCATTGTCTCCAACCACAGATCCGCACTCCATATGCGTCTTCGAAGGTATCTTGTCTTCGTTCACCACATTTCCTCATCTTCTTCTAGGGTTTCCACTCACTTCCACCATTTTACACTGATTGAAACTTTATCCTTCACCATTTGAACCTTTTCCACCGTTCAATCTCCATTTATCACCGTTTAATCAGTCCAAATCGAGTCTATCCCCACTCCTAGGGTTTCATTTGTGCCTCTCGAGTTTCCACAGATTTAATCCTAGATCTTAGGGTTCCATGTATTCGACCTCAATTTTCCCTTCGATCTCTAACTTCTATTCCATTCCGCTGCGTCTTTACTCGTTGGAGAAGCTTTGAGGATCCAGATCGCGCTCCTGCTGCCTCAGTCGGTCTGAACTCCTCAGGCTCTTCCATCATTTATTGACCAGTTAGAAGCCAAAGCGTCAATCTCTTTTTTATTATTTTTCCTTTTTTCTTTTAAACCAACCACAAAACGTCGAACTCTTTTGGAGACGTTATTTGCATTGTAGTAGTTAGGAACAATAATTTTGGCTCCTAGTAGTTATTCTTTTTTTTTCTATAAATATAGTTTCGGAGCCTTCGATAACCTCTAGACCTCCATTTATAAAATTTCTCATAAGAACTCCTTCAAGTTTTCTTTGTGTTAACTATTTTTTGTGTTCCTATAATCTCCTTCACGGTGAGAAAAGCGATTCATTTCTTTGTGGTTTGATTCTTTGTCATGTTGAAAAGCTTGAAGGAGTGATAGAAACACAAAGAAGATTATACATTTGGATTTCACACCCTTTCAAAACGCTACAACTTCCATTCATAAAATTTTTCGTAACAATCTGTTAACTTTTTTCTTTGTTTTTCTATTATCTCCTTCAAGGTCACAAAAACGAGTCATTTCTTTGTGGTTTGATTCTTTGTTATATTGAAAAGCTTGAAGGAGTGATAGAAATCCAAAGAAAAAGGTTTAGAGATTTGGATTCTGCACCCTTTCAAAATGCTACAACCTCCATTCACCAAAATCCTTCAACATTTTAACTATCCCGTGGATCTTTTCGTGGTTAGATTTTAATTTTTATCCTATGTTTAGTGTTATTATGTATTTTTTTTGTTTTTCCTTTTGTTTATGAACATACGTTTTGTAAAAATGGATTTCTTTTAGAAATCCTTCAAGGAGTTTTACGTCAAATACTTATAGCACTTGACGTCTCATTGTATATATGATTCGAGTACGAAGTTTCTTGAAGTTGTTTTCTACAAAATCATTGGATCTGATTTCTGGTAGAAAACAACTCTAGGAAAACTTAATAAATGAATCCTTAAAAAATGATCAAACTGTGCAATGGTATATTTGGATGATTCTTGTTTTAAGTTTGCTCAAGTTGTTTTTCGTAATGAATTTGATTGCTCTGAAATATGATTGTAAAAAACAACGAATCATCTATATAATTTTAACGTGTTTATGAGAGAAACAATCAATTAACGTGTTTATGGTACCGCTTCCTAATTTGATGTGAATCTCTTCGTTTGTAACAACATCATTTATGATGAGCAGCAAATTGCCTTTTCCCATATACGTTTAGTGGTGTCTTTTGGATGAATCGACAAGTGTACCAAATCGCACAAGTAATATAAATTGGTAAGATCAAGTATCGTATCTGTTTAACCCTCGGCAAGTGTAACCGAATCCTATCAAGTAATAAAACTGGTAAGACCAAGTATCGTTCTCCCAAAGGACTCATGACCTAGACAGTTATGTAATTGGTTGATTATCTAAGACTTATGACCAAAATATTGTAGGTTTAAATGCAAAATACTAAAAATTAAATATGAATGCATGAATTGATCAATGAGCAAGAAGAAACAAAACACGTGGTATGAAATATATGAATGAATATGTTGTTGGGGTTTATCAATTTAATCCTATCCACTCTCATGTATTCTAGAATTCATCTTTCTTCATTAATTGTTAATTCCACTTTCTAAATTACCTTAACCCCGATGTCTCGGCGAAGAAAGCCTAATCATAATCACTAGTTTAAAATATCTTGTCTCCCTAGCAATTACTCATGCATTATAAAGAACAGAAGCTTAAAGGCAACCAACCATCATACTTCTATGTCTAGGTTTATACTACTATTGCGAGAGATTCCCCAGATCTAGATTTCCCCGTATGTGTCCATATCGACAAAATCGATAATCATGACATCGAATGAGTTAAACAATTGAAGCTTAGAGCAAAGAGGAAAAACCCTAACAATCAATGAAAGAAACCATGTATCTTTAAAAGATCTTGAAGAACAAATTCAATACATGAGAGCTTCAAAGGATTACATTGATTCCCCAACAACAATAAAAGTTTAGTTCACCATATTCATGGTGAAAACTAGATGAAATACAATGAAAGAGTGAAAGATAAAACCCTAGAAAGGTGAGAAAGGAGCTGTAGCATCCAAAATCCTCCTCCAAGGGGTGAAAGAGTGTGTTTATGCTTCGTTCCAGCTAAAGATGCTTGACCTAGGTTAACTAAACCTTATATATTATTCTAAAAATTACAGAAAAGTAAGCCCAAACCCATAAGAGTGCCGCTCAGCGGTAAGCGCGTGACTCATTCTTCCCCTCAACTGCAGTTTTGCCCCTCAGCGGTGTCTGCTGGTCTTCAAAGTTCCGCTCAGCGGTAAATGGCGTTGAGCAGTACTTGCGGGTTCTCCCTGTTATGCACTTTTTCTTCCTTTTTTGAATCCAACTCTAAGCTCCTTCACTTCTTTCGCTCAATTCATCTCAAAAACTTGCAAAAATAAGGAAATCAAGCATAAAACCTGTCCAACTCTCTTATTTACAAAACTTCAATAAAAACATGATTCCAAACTAGTTTCTAAGTCATAAAGGTTGTCTTTAAGGCCAAATTTAAGTGTAAAAATAACAGTTTTTCAACTGCTATCACAACCCTAAACTCAGAACTTTGCTTGTCCTCAAGTACACAAGATGTGACTCAATCTTCCACCAATCGATACAATGGTTCACCACAAAAACTTCTTTTCTCAAAACAAGTGAATACTCAAATCAGCTCATCACAAAGAATTTAGTTAAGATGCACACATGCATTAGTTTCACATAAATCCATAAACTCCAATAAATGTTATTATCATGAATGATCAATCAGCTAAGAAAGATGAAATTATGTGCTCATGGTATTTCTTCTCACCAGAAAAATTGTTTCACTAAAACACACAAGTGTATAAGAGATCACTCATTTACTCTACTATCACAATGTCACATGAATTAACTTTTGCCTTTCATATAACCACAGCCAAATACATTCACAAGTAAGTGTCATCACAAGGACTTTTCTATGGCTTATAATGTGGTTGGGCTAACAAGAAAATTGGTTTTTCTAGATCACAAAATCCTTGAGTCAAGTGAATCATCTAAATAAAACCATTCTTCCTTCTTCCCAACTTTCTTTTGCATTGAGCCTTTCTCTTTTTCTTTCTTTTCTTCCTTTTTCTTTTGATTTTCACATGCTTAGCTCAATGCTCAATGCTTTTTATTGTCCCTTTCTAGACTTCCCAACAACCCCAAACTTGAACAATTATCAATACCATAATACATCTTCAACTCAACTCAAGGTAAAGCTCTTTTCAAAAAGGGTTTTCACATCTTGTTCAAGGCTAAAGGTTCAAAGGATAGAACACATAGTATTCTCTTTTAATGGGCTAGAATCATGTATTTAGGCTAAAAAGGGTTACCAACAAATGGCCTTGATCATATGACACACACAAGAAAGTGATTCAATCATAGAAAACCTGGGCAAAAATCATTCATGCTTTCAATGTAATAGCATTTAATCAAAACTCTAGATCTCAAAACCTCACATATATGCTCATTTAACCATTCCACATACACATCCTGCGTAGCCTCATAATCACAATCACAACATCATGCATTTGTTCACAAAGCTTGTGAACCACCTGTATCTCAACATATAATGCGCACATTCTCAACATCAATCAATATCAAAGCATCATCAAGCATTACTTATCACCCAAAAGTCACAAGCAAAGCATCATAACAGACAAAGTTTCAAATTGAGTACATCAAACCCTATTCTAAAAACCAAAGAAAATAAGTTCAACAGTACAAAATAAAAGATAGAAAAGATCCTGCTCC